>JBBMFX010078045.1:0-10334 GCA_037832545.1 Rhabdalestes septentrionalis
TAGATCTTTAAGTCCATCTCATGAAAAATCGGAGCAGGAACAAAGGTGTTGCGTTTATATTTTTGTTGAGTGTATGTTTTTGGCGAATAAACATTATGATGAAAAATCAAATTTACACCTTTTTTCTCTCACAACAGGTAAAATTGCTCAGTCAAGACATACTTAGAGTCCAAACTGTGCTCCCTTATGTCTTAACCCACTCAAACACCATTCACCTCTTTAGTAAAGTGGTGCAGACTTTAAAATGGTTCTGGGCACAGAATGGCCAATTGTGAGCTGTAAAATTTATATAAAAAATTATTATAGAATCACTGAAGTCCAACTTCTTTTGTTCCAATTATGAACAATAAAAGGCTGAATTTGTGCCTGTAGGTGCAAGAGGCAGTCCATGGAGTAACGGTAGAGGAGTGTCAGGCCGCCCTTCAGAGTCACAGCTGGAATGTCCAGGAGGCTGTGCAGTATCTTAAGGTAGTGTGGCGGCTCCACTGGCAACCAGTTATGACATGTCAGACTTATTTATATAACTCATACACAAAGGTCATTTAGTGTGTTTTACAGGTGTAGAATAAAACTATGAATTGTAAAGAAATACAAAAATGCATAGAAAATTAATAAGAGGAGATTAAAATCGTAAAATGAAAAGTTATCAAAAATCCCAGTTGTAACTAGTCATGAGAACTTGCACTGGAGTTAAGGGGTTACGCTTATACCTTACTACTGAACACTGTGACATTATCACGAACCCTTGGTGACTCCTGATCTCTGTGTGTGTGTGTGCGTGTGTCTCTGTGTTCCTGGACAGGTGGAGCAACTGTTCCGTTTAGGTCTGAGGGCTCGTCCTGCGTGTGTGGAGCTTCTACAGAGGTGCGGGTGGAACCTGGAGCAGGCCAGCACCGTGATGCTAGACTCATACAGCCCCTCAAGGCAGAGGTAACGGGCATTTGAAGCTATTTTGTCTGTTTAAATATCTGTATTTTTAAACCCATGTTTTTGCCATATCATTATGAATAAGTGCCATGCATGCATTTTTGCTGTCTAATGTTCACGCACCCACTTTTATGACCATTTTTAACCCACTCAGCGCCTGGCAGTGGTTTACTTTTGATGTGCCAGACTAAGTTTTCCATTTGAAGCTTGAAAGACATTGCAGGATATTGACATCATGAAACATATTTTCAGGAGTTTTCTGTATTTCTTTGATTTAAAAATGGTTTTAAGAGTTCTAAGAAAGAACTCTACCATGACTGATGGAGGGGTAGATGCAGGAGTGGATAGAACATGCTTGGTGACAAGATGTTAGTATTGAATTCTTTGGATTTTATTGGGTTTTTTAAATTTTTTTTATTGCAGATACTGAAGGCAGCTCTCAGGATGATCAGGGCTCTCTCCTTCTCTCCGCTGTAAATCACTTCTGACTAGGACACTTATCCAGCATTTGTGCACTATTCTTGATTAAGTGTGCTCTTTTGGTGAGGTCTTACTCTGATTACTGAATACTGAAGTATTTCCATGTCTAGAAACAGCTTACATGTATGCTAAAGTGTAAGAATGTGATTTATTAGGTTAAAAACTTATTTTATAAGTATTCCCATTCATTCATATGAATTTTTTTTTATTGTAGAAAATACATAAAAACACTTACTTGAAATAGACTTATATCTGTTCTTATTAACGTTTTGTTTCCTATTTATTGTGATGTTTGCAATGTCTTTTGAGGTATTATTTAATGTGAAAAAAATAATTGCTACATTACTATATTTATTTGCCTTCATTATGTGAAATATATACTGCATTAATTATGAATGTTCATTTAATAGCAATACAGGGTTTGATGTCATGTGGAACTCTTGACTGAATGGTTTGTCATCATTCAGTTCAGTTCCTCTTCAAATACCATTAATTGGGTGTGTACACCTCGTAGCCTTGTATTTTTCACACTGTAATTTCCACACCATTAACTACCTGAATGATGTTTATGTTCTGCCCCTATTCTTGCTCTGCCCACAGATACTTTCTTACATAGCAACTGATGACATATATATACCGTAAAATTATAAGCCGCTACTTTTTTCCCAAATTTTCTAACATTTTGAAGCCTGCGGCTAATAATTTGGTGCGGCTAATACATGGTTTTTTTTTTCATGACACCAAAAACATTTTGCCTCGTAACCAGACCCGGCGCCAGACACAGATTTGCGGACATTTTTTAGGCTTGTTTCTGGTTTATATGTATTATGCGCAATTCGGCCGCATCTATGACGAGCTCAAACTCTCGGACCAATTGCGGAGGCTCGTATTCATTTCATTCTTTATCAGATTTTGCTTCCAAAGAACCTGCATTTTGTAGTTTTGAGTAGTTCTCCAGGCTTCCAGAAGGAAGTTCAGTCCAGTCTCTAAGCCATTCAGAGGAATGATTTCTGTTTGTTAAGACACACAGTTACTTTGAAAAATGCAAGCATGACAAAGCTCATCTAAGTCAAGGCCTGAATCGGTGAACACACATGATGATTCTAGATGATCAGGCGGTGATAACTATACTGGTGGTGCTGGATGCTGAGTGGGTATCGCACCTTTATTTAGGCACAAAGATAAGACAATCTGACAGAATTAAAATAGTATCATTACTTCAACAATGTAATTCAAAGCAAAATATAAAGAAATGAGACTTTCACATAGTTATATGTGTGTGTGTGTGTCTCAAAGTCAATGTAAACATAGTCTTCTCAGCCATATACATGTGTAGAGAGGGCGTAGGTGTTTCTTCACGGATTGTACACGAAGACACGCAGAATACACATTCATAAATAAAGCATAAATTTACACACTCTAATGTAGAGTTCAAAATGTGCAATATAGTACAAAAGGTATTTTAATATCCAATGCTTGTGCAAATCTTGCATCTGCAGTCAAGTGGAAAAACAGAATGTGACTAGTCTTGCAGTACATGTGCACATATGTGCATATGGTGTGTGTGTATGCGTATATATGTGTGTGTGTGTGTGTGTGTAAAACTTGACCATCAAAGAGAACATATTTGTGGGCGGAGCATAGAGGGCTGAATTCTTCAGGCCCTGAACTTCTGTTTTATTTTATGTGCCATAAATTACTAAAAAAACATTACAAACCAGGGCTGACCAGGTTTTATTTATTGTTTTACTCACTCATGCATTGATTAATTCATTAATCACACTAATTTATTATTTATTTTATTTATTTATTTATATTTGTATTTATTTGCTTGCTTGCTTGCATATGAGGCTACCAAAGATGTTCTTCTGGTTTTGTGTTTGCTGTATGTGTCTGTGAGTGGGTGTCATGATGCTGTGGATGGAGAGGAACTTAGCACTAGCAAGCTTTGAATGGGGACCTGCCTTTCTGTAGACTTTAGCTCCACTGTGTTCAAATCAAAGCTTGTGATTGCCAGCTCAGGTGAAGTATTCGAGGAAAAAAACAATTCAGTAGTAGATTCTTCATGGTTATCTTACGTAGTTTGTGTAGGTTTGCCTATGCTTTACACATAGCACTGCCAGTATGTTCCATCATTTGTATATGGATTCAGTCAGTGCATGCTAACTTCCTGCTTGGCTGAGCCAATATATGCTTTATTCACTGTGTTTATGGCCCTTTTGTGCACTGTCTAATATCATCAGTTGTGTCATTTGTTTATCTTTTGACTGCTGGTGAAATACACTTCAGTTTTAAGACACATTCTCTACATTTTTCCAGGTTATACCCCACTCACTGCAGTGGTTGTTGAAATGCTGGCTTGGCGTACATTGCATTAGATGTAAAGCCTAATAATGCATCTGTATTTTTATACTGAATAAATCTATAGAAGTACTTTGTTCATGTGTTTTTACTTGCCAAAACCACTATAAAGGAGAACCTAGGTTGTTGCCTGTGTTTGTAATATCATCCTTGTGACTCAGATCCAATGTTTGTGTCAGATCTGATCTTTTTGCTTTGATGTGTGTTGGAAAATCAGCAAAGAGACAAAGATTTTGCGCTCAAACCAGTGCTTGAAGTGGGCCGGAACGCAGGGGAACGCAGTTCCGGAACGTCTGTATTTTCGTCTTTTGTGTTCCGCCACTTTTTCTGCGTTCCGGTACTTACTGAAACTGATCCGACGCAGCGACAGTGGAGAGAATATGTCAGAAAATTCCTGCACTTATTTTTTCCCACTTCAAGCACTGGCTCAAACAAAGACTTTATTCTGCATGTAGAGGAGAATGTTCACCCAGGCAGTTTCTCTCAATTCTGTCCTTTGCAGAGGACTCTCATACCTTCAAATCATCATTAAAATGATCTTACTGGGTCAAGTTTATGGGGGCCGCCTTGTGTCAGAAAACTCTATAAAACATCTCATCATTATTCCAACTCCTCAGTGAGCCGCCACTTGCTACTCGTGTTATGCTTCTTCCTGGTTGACCAGGGTAACCCTGATTCGTTCTCAAACAAAAGAAACAGAAAACAGAACAGAAAAACATACGTTGTACATTATAACAACCCATGATATCATGTGTCTTTTGCCCTAATGGCTAAGAGCTTTTTTCACAACCTTAATCATTTAGTTAATGAAATCACATCAATAGGATATTAAAAAAACAATCTTCAACTGAATATGCTTATTTTCTCTTACAGATGGTTCACGTTTGTATCTGTAATTAACAGGCTGCAACTCTTTCTCAAGGAACACATGAGACTGGACAGGTGCCTGAATGACGCAAGCATTCGGGTTGTGCAGTAAAAAAACACTCTCTGAAGCTGCTGTCCAAATTCTTGTGAATAAGTTGACGTGAAACCAAAACTTTACCAGCCATTCAGTTTGACAGTGCTCCATCATTTGCTGTTTTTGTAAAACATATTGTAGAATTAGCGCACCAGGAACAGCACACCATCACACAATCACATTGCTAATTTATTTTCATTATTCTTTCTATGATTGAATTTGGTTGACTTTTCCATAAACAGCTTGGTAAGAGCTGGTAAGTTACCACCCCACCAGTGGCACATCACTGAAGTGTCAGCCTCTGACTTAGAAGATCCAAGTTTGAATCTGCTGTGCTAGAATTTAATGCTAATTTTTTGACACGTGAAACCTAAGTTTGTGTGTCTCCACACTGGCTATATAGCATTAGGATAACTAGTTGCTGTTATTGTTAATTATAATAATACTTATAATAGCATTAAATATAAGTACTATTTCTATTATTATTCATTATTAAATAAAACGTTATTTTAAAAAATCAAGTATTTATTATTGAGGAGCTTCTATTTTAAACATTACAGTCTTCAGATTTGTTGTTTTATCTCATCAATTTCTGTTCATAAGCTATATTGTGGCTGTAAAATAACAGATTTTGTAGATCAAATGCCGATTATTCAGTCTCTCTAGGAGGGAACAGGGCTGTAAGGTCATCTGGAATGTCTTTCATTTTGGATCAAAGACACCTTGAAATGAATGGAAGTCAATGGAGAGCCTTTGTCAAATGGTCTTTGCGCCACAAACCGGTGACGCACTTTGTTGGTGGGAACAAATATTCACCCTGAAATGACATGCACACATTGTGCTACATAACACTGTGAATGATCCACATGCGTCAAGGATGACAGCAAGTACAAATGAAGGCTGGCAGTGAATCATCACAGACATCATTTCGTCTGATAAGCTCTCAGCTGTTCATGATCAGAGAAGAAGGTGTAAAAAGGGTAGATTCAGTGTTTACTAGCTGCTACACCACAAAAATGAGATTTTGCATCATGATGATGCAATATGTGTGCACCTGCAGTTGTAAAGAAACCCATGGACTCCAGACCAATTATAGAGAGCCTGTAAACAACAGGAGTGTTCCTACGAAATTGAAACTAAACAGCAAGTATTTGATGTGAGCCTACTTTGTCATTCTTTATTTATTGGTATTACTTGTAGTTATTTTCCCCTCAGGTTCCTTAATGCATTAAATAAAATGCCTTAAAATGTCTCCTTTCAGCTTTGTTTCAAGGTCATCTCTGTTCTGTTGGTTCATTATGTCTCCTTCAAATTATTAGAAGGCTCCTAGTTTGCATGTATTATGAAGGAGTCTTTAACGAATTGCAGATAATTTTTTTATGGTGACCTTGTTGTAGGTGACTAATGATAAAGTCTCTTATGCTGTAAGACAGTTTGCATGTGTTCCCTGGTCCGGCTGGTGGTGTTACTCTTCCAACAAAATGTACCTCTATGTGATACCAAATCTGTCAGCCTATCTGTTAATATTCCTGTTCATTAAGGCCTTTTCTTAGTTTTTTATACAGTAAGTGATGTATATTGGATCCGTGTGAGTTATTTCAGGGTGTTGGTACAGACATTGCTTTCAGTGTTACTCCATGCACTGAGTAAGATGTTGCGTTGGATGTTGGCAGAATAGGATCACATCAGTTTCCCCAAGATATCACTTTTGCTGTCTGTAGTAGCTGGAGCAGCAGAAACAAATCCTTGCCTGGGGATTAATATTGATGAAAAACGTGCCATTTTTTCATGCAAAATTTAATATATTGATTTTTTTTCCCCCACTGGAGCTGTGAATGAGGCCAGGTGATGGTAGGTGTCTGTTGACAATATGTGATAAATAGTTATATTAACTGCTGCTATTCATAATATTTATACCTTGATATATATACACAAACCCAATTCCACAAAATTTGGGACAATGTACAAATTGTGAATAAAAACAGAATGCAATGATATGGAACATTCAAATTTATAATACCACATAGATGACATATCAAATGTTTCAACTGAGAAAATGTATCATTTTAAGGGAAAAATAAGTTGATTTTAGATTTCATGGCATCCACACATCTCAAAAATTTGGGACAAGGCCACGTTTACCACTGTGTGGAATCCCCTCTTCTTTTTTATAACAGTCTGCAAATGTCTGGGGACTGAGGGGAAAAGTTGCTCAAGTTTAGGAATAGGAATGTTGTCCCATTCTTCTCTAATACAGGTTTCTAGTTGTTCAACTGTCTGAGGACTTCTTTGTTGCATCTTCCTCTTTATGATGTGGCAAATGTTTTCTATGGGTGAAAGATCTGGCCTGCAGGCTGGCCATTTCAGAACCTGGAACCTTCTCCTCTGCAGCCACGGTGTTGTAATTGATGCAGTATGTGGTCTGACATTGTCATGATGGAAAGCGTAAGGTCTTCCCTGAAAGAGGCGACATCTGGATGGGAGCATGTGTTGTTCTAGAACTTGGATATACCTTTCAGCATTGATGGTGCCTTTCCAGATGTGTAAGCTGCCCATGCCACACGCACTCATTCAACCCTATACCATCAGAGATGCAGGCTTCTGAACTGACCGCTGAAAACAACTTGGGTTGTCCTTGTCCACTTTAGTCTGGATGACATGGTATTCCAGTTTCCCAAAAAGAACTTCAAATTTTGATTTGTCTGACCCCAGATCAGTTGACCACTTTGCCACAGTCCATTTTAAATTAGCCTCAGCCCAGAGAATATGCCTGCACTTCTGGATAATGTTTAGACTTCTTTTTTGACCTATAGAGCTTTAGCCGGCAACAGCGAATGGCACGGTGGATTGTGTTCACTGACAATGTGTTCTGAGTATTCCTGAGCCCATGTTGTGATTTCCATCGCAGTAGCATTCCTGTGTCAGATGCGGTGCCGTCTAAGGGCCCGAAGATCATGGGCATCCAGTATTTTCTTCCGGCCTTGACCCTTATGCACAGAGATTGTTCCAGATTCTCTGAATCTTTGGATGATATTATGCACTGTAGATGATGATAACTTCAAACTCTTTGCAATTTTTCTCTGAGAAACTCCAATATTAATGGCTGCAGCATTTTGGGAGTTGGTGATCCTCTGCCCATCTTGACTTCTGAGAGATAATGCCACTCTGAGAGGTCTTTTTTATACTCAGTCATGTTGCCAATTAACCTAATGAGTTGCAAATTGGTCCTCCAGCTGATTCATATATGTGCATTTAACTTTTCCAGCCTCTTATTGCTACTTGTACCAACTTTTTTGGAATGTGTAGCTCTCATGAAATCCAAAATTTCAAAAGGTTTAACTTTCAACATTTGATTTGTTATCTATATTCTACTCTGAATAAAATATTTAAAATTGAAACTTTTATTCTCAATTTGTTCAACTTTGTTGGAATCGGGTTTGTAGGAAGGTATGCTTGTCTGAACAGTTTCCTTGTGCCAAATTTGGTAGGCAATAACTACTGTTTAATGGGAATACCCCACAAGACCTGTAGTGCTGATATGCTCTGTGCTAATAAATTGAATTCTACACTATAAATAGTGCACAGTTATTGCCTTTACTAATCTTTCAGGTATTGTATATAGAATATATATAAAGAAATATAAAATGTTCCAAAACTTTATATAGGCCACATAATGTCCCTATATATTAAATTCAGCAAATACACAGTAACTGTGTGTTCAAAATGTGCTCTATGTATAATAAGTACAATTACTATATTAAGAGACGAACAAAAAACAACAAACAGAAAATGTATTCTGCATTGGATCACGTGTTGCTTAAACTGAGTTCTAAGTACTGAATTTATTTACACAGTAATATTTGCTCTACAATGTCACTATTTGTTAACTGCTCTGAGGTACCATTCATTTGTGCTGCCCTCCTGAGTTTTAACCACTAGATGTCAGAATAACACTGAATCGCTGGAGTTCGGGTTGTTTTTTTGTTTGTTTTATTGATGGTTATTTCTTCAATAGACCACAGTTCTAGGGTCTTAACTGATTAGCCCCTTATTTCCCCATAGACCATATCTTACTAGGAGCCTCGCATTGAAATGAATGATCACTGGCCTACAAACATTGATGCCAAATTAGTGGCATCTAAAAGACTGATGACAGGAGTTGTATTATTACATATAATATTGATTAGACCCTGGAGTTTCTATTTATGTGAGTTCATTTTTTAGTGTCTAGAGCTGCAATGGTCTTCCAGATAATTGCACATAATATTCAAATAATACACTTGTGTTATAGCCTTGTATTATTGACTAAACTGAGGTTAAATCTTTATCTGTTTGTTAAAGTAATACTGCAACCTAATCTACATCTACTTTAGTGTACAGTTGCCAGATAATGATTTAGTTTCCCTGTACTGTAAAATAACAGAGACTAGAAAAGAACCTGAGCTGCTACCTCCTGTTTCAGAGTATTTTATCAGCTGATGTCACTTCCAGTCTAGCAAGCTACAGAGAGTTTCGATGTGCCCTCACAAGTACAACATGGTCCATAATGTCTAATTGTGTCCTTAACTCAAGTGTAAATGATTATTTTCGAAAATGGCTTTTAGATCATTTCCACTGTCATATCAATAATGTTTTTTTCTATTCTGCTTTCTTTTCCTTTTCTGTGTACAGTGCTATGTGACATGTGTCTGAGTAAGACACTCTATAAATAAACTTTACTTAGTTATTTACTTATTTACTATGATTCAGTCAGTTTCCCTAACGAAACGCCTCAAAAATATATGGTAGGTCCCACTATAGTGGTATATTGCACACAATTTTTGACTACATATGTGGCAGATAGAGATTAATGTTTTAAAAGTAATAATAAACCCTGTGATTCTTTTACATGCACATTTAACAGGCCATTTTGAGTCTTTGTGGTGTCCCCACTTGGTGCTCCCATTATCATAAGCCACAAATCAAAGAAAATGAGTGGTGACCTGAATTATTGTCATTACATCTCGGATAAAAACAAGCAGAGGTTTGTCATGTTTGACCACAGACTCCACACTGCCTTCCAATATGACGTCATAAGCTGCATACTTTCCATATCAACAAAGCAAAAAATATATAATCAAATGCATTTCTCAGCAATTCAATAACAGCTAAATGTATATCATTACTCTAATGTTTGAAATAGTTGGTAGAGAACATGAAAGCATATAGGTATATTGCTAAAGAGACCAATTCTGTCATTCAATAACACATCGAATTCATTTCTCTGTATTTAACCCAGTGACGCAGCAAGCAGACTGGAACACAGTGCCCAGGGAGCAGTGTGTGGAGTGGGTCCCTTGCTCAAGAGTGCCTCTGTAGTGCAACAAGCAGTCGTGGGATTCGATACATAGACCACCAACTGCCCCGTATATTTCTGAGTCAACGTCATTAATGTTTATTTGGTGTAATGGTAGGGCGCCCCTCGTGCCCACAATGTATAGTTTCAGTTATTTTAATACAGGTTTGGTAACAATCAAAGAAGTCGCCCGAACAGGGACTTGAACCCTGGACACTCAGATTAAAAGTCTGATGCTCTACCGACTGAGCTATCCGGGCTCACTGAAAT
>JBBMFX010078056.1:0-10334 GCA_037832545.1 Rhabdalestes septentrionalis
TGTGTGTGTGTGTGTGTATATATACGTATGAATGTGAGTGTGTGTAAATGTATATATCTATATATAATATAATGGCACAAAATTAATTCTCTCATTTAGAAAGATCACCGGAGAGGCCGATGCAGTTTTAATGCTACTGTTGTATATAAAAGAGAACAGGTACATTTTAATAAATCATTTAAAGGCGGGGGTTGTGCGTTTTTTGTTTTGTACTAATTTACTGAGACAAACTACGGCACAAGTTGTTTAAAACTTTGAAATAACAGTAGTCAATAACTTTATCATAAGTGACAAAAAAATGACACAATTATTTCTCTTCTTCTAGACTTGTATTCCTTTTCTAGGCAAGCACTCTCTTTCATAAGCAAATTTTGACTTTCTGAAGAGCTATATCTCAGTGATATAGGGTCAAAATGTAAAAGAACAGGCTTGATGTTCTCTATTCTAGCAATCTGGGGAATCTAAAACAAGAAGGGAAGATGTGTGCATATGTGTACAGACTTTTCGTGGGTACAAGGAACTATATACCTAAACACCTACATGTAAACGTAAATGTAAATATTAACCTGGATTCCATCTAATGTGTTATTTACTGTGTGCTGGTTGTTTACAGCATGTAGGAGAGGACCTCTTGCTGTTTGTTACAGACTCCAGCCTGCAGAGCGCAGGAAGCAGTAGAAGAACACTGCCTGTGTATGTGAGCCCCTCTTGCCTGCTTCAGACCTCCATAAGACAGGTCATTACATCACCTGATCTCAGGCCAATCCTGATTTTTAAAGATGTTATGTTAGAGCAAGGTAAGCTCCCTATTTAAGCATACAAAAAACATTGAAAACTTGAATATTTTTGTATTTTTACATATTCTCTGCAATCTTGCCGATTTGTTGTATCCAGATTTATTTTATCTGATTCACATATCAAATCCAGTAAGTTCCAATAGTGAACATGTCATACAGCTTGAATATTGTCACAGCATTTGTCCGCATTGTTATCTCTTTCTTCAGGTGTGATATTCTGCTGGGGGCAGTCTGTGATCCAGCAAGACTCTGGGCAAAACTGCTTTTTGCCTCAGCCTATTCTGCTGGACCAGCTGAGCTCAGAGAGTGCACATTGTTCTCTCTGCACTCTCACAGGTTGGTTCATTACAAAAAACCTTCCCTGTTTATGAGTTGGTCTGTTCCAGAATTCCAACTCTTTTAGTGTGACACATTCATTTTCTCGAAACAAAACATTTGTTTGTTGGATGCATGTTGGTTCTCATGGCTTTGTCTGGGCTTTTCTTGTGGTTTGCCATCTGATGCCCTCAGTTCCTCCTCCAGCTGTCTTTTTCATACTTAGTCTATATCATTATCTTTGGTTTGTTTCTTGTGGTGCAATTTGTTGAATTTTTATGGCCACCATAAAAACTAAAAAATAAAAGGAATGCTTTACTTAATGTATGGTATGGTATTTTAATAAATTAACCATTTATCAGTTAATTTTCCCAGTTAACAGACTATCTTTATGCATTTCTTATATGTCACAAGTTATGTTTTTACATTTTCTTTTGTGCTCCTTATACACATAACAACCTACTGGATATCTTTCAGTACGAAAGTGTTCCTCTTAAAGGTCAATATGATACTAAAACAAATCAATTTACTGCTTTACCTGCAAACATTGCAGTGCAAAATTCTGTACAGACAGACAGTGTAGATTATTTAAATGAGCCAAATGCATGCATAACAAAATAAAATAAAATAAAAATTAATCAATGAAAAACAGCTCAAACACAGTGCCAGAATGAAATAACATCAAATTCAAAAAATGAAAACATAATAAAAGTGCCAGTGTAATATTAACTCTCTCCATAGGCAGGCACCACTGAAATATGTGTGAGCAATGCACTGATCCAGTCTGCTACTAATAAAAGTGTGAATCCGTTTTAGTATATTTGATTAAGAGAAGTAGCAGTGATTTATTTATTTTTTTACTTAAAATGGTTAATTAGTTCATTAATTTCACAAAGCACAAATGTAAATTCAGAACTGTAGACAATAGACATGGCATGCGTACCCTTCCTTATACATTTTTTCTCATTCAAAATGACCTCCAGTTCACTCCTGGATTTCTTTACCAAACCAGCATGAGCATTGGTCCAGTCCAGTAATAGAACTATCCCAAATTTTGAGCATTACATGGACAGGTACACTCAGAGGCAGCCCTAAACTGTGTGGCACCTTTAAATTAAATTTAATATAATGTATGGGGTTGCAATCTAAGCAATAATCCATTTTTTTCCAGAGTTGTTATGAAGAACAGTTGCTTGCTTCAGTTACGACTTCAGTTACAATCCTGCTGGTATGCATGCATGCATCACACAGTAGCACCTGGCGCATTAGAAATTGCCACAGAATTTGCTACTGCTGATGCAATACTGTATTCAGGTGCTAGTATCTGTGCCAATACATGATCTGTTTTTATGCAACACTATTATAAACAGTACAATAAGTAATTAGAATTGTCCTTTCATGCATAAAATTGACAAATATTTATTTAAATCAACAATTAGGAGAGCACACACTGGTCATATGCTCATGATCTAATTAAGCTCAAGTCATTGCGCTCTCTAATCACATTTAAATCACACACTGAATCAAACGTATCTTGATCTTTACAGGATAACAATTGTCTGATCTGAGGTACTTATACCTGCGCAAATGCACAACTGCTCTAGTGGATTTCTTTCTTTGTTTGCCTGTAGCAAATCCTATGATTTTCATAACTCTACAAAGAGCACAATCACTGTATAAGAGAGCAATCAATAAGCAGGACCAAATAACAGGGGTTTGAAGGGTGCATGGGCACTGCATCATTTAAGAGGCAATTGTGGGCAAGTCTAAATGCATTTTTCCATAGGTAAACAATAGGTCTGCCCCCAAATAGTCGACTAAACTTTAGTCGATATGAAGAGGGCTTGGTCGAATACATTTTCATTAGTCGGTTAGTCGCAAAAAAAATCACGTGAAATTACGCAATCAAGGGATGCGCAGTCAGTGTATGACATCAAAGCAATGAGAGATCAACGCGATCTCGTGCCTCCCGGTATACCAAAGCGCACTTGTGGGAGATGTGTCTGGCTGATGCTAATAAGTATGTCAGGAAAAAAGTCCAAAGTGTGGGATCATTTTGAAAAGTAAGTAGTAACGTTATCCACCTCACATGGCCCCTCGTTTTAACAATAAGGATATAAACACATTTGCGCTGTTAAGTTAAATCATATTCATGGTTTTTGACATCCACAATATAGCAGCGATGATGTTGTGTCATGCACGTCGGTGGGCGTGAGTGAGCTGCGTGGCGCCGCTCCACAAGCAGCCCCGGTTGGCTGAGAGAAGAGAGTCTCAGCGCCCTCCACTTTCTCGCGTGTCTCCCGGTACAAAAGGCAAATCTTCCCCTTCAGATTCAGAATCGCCGAATATCATTCGCAGGGCATCATCAACGGACAACTTTTTATTAGCCATTTGGCATTTTTTTTCACAAATCCCACCTGCTTACTCACTGAGAACAGAAGTGCTCCCTTTCTGCTCCCGCGTCAATGAAAATTTCGCCATCGTCTTATTTAAAGTACTACATGTCTGCCAACTAGTGCTAGGGAATACAAATGCTACATTACATGAAGTCTATAACTACAGTCTGTTTTAGTCATGATGACGTCTTGTCGCTATCCTGCGACTTTGGCGCTTAAAGGGTTAATATCATAAATGAACGATTATTCGACTAATCGCTAAAATGCAGGAGTTTTAGTCAACTAGGAATATCTTTATTCCGGGGCAGCCCTAGTAAACAAGACAGTGCTACACCTAAACTGTACTACAATGGCATGGAACTTGTAGCATACTTTGATTTTCCAGTGTATCTCAGTGTTTCAGATTCATTAATGGTGCAGTTGTCCCAAAACTGCGTATATAGGGTTGAACAAGCCAAAAAAAATTTCCTGTTAGCAGCTTTTGTTTACTGTGTGTTTTTATATATATATATATATATATATATATATACAGTAAGCCCCTACTTTTTGCAGGTGTTATGTCCCAAGAGCACCCACGTATAATGAAAAACCACACTGTTGTGATGTGGTTAAAAAATGCCTAAAAATGCTCAAAATTATGACGAAATATCTTCTATAACATTTTACACGTGACAAATATAAGACGAAACGCGCCGTAAGTGCTGGTCATGTGACGATAACAAAATGAAATAAATAATGTAGTTTTACTGACAAATAAGAACGAGACTAAATGTGGTTTACAAGATAAAAACTGTTCTAAAATGTCTTCATTTTTGTTGACTAAAACGAGACGAGATGTTATTTCCTGTACGCTAGAGAGAGGAGAAAAAGGTAAAGGACGTTCGATCTTAGAGTTGAACGTCGTTACGTCCCAATACTTTTGTCTATTGAGAAGCACTGGGAAATAGACTTTAGATTATCTGCCTGAATCCAGCCCGATATTTCCTGCCACTGTCCTCAGGCTGGGCCGTGATCCAGCATTTGAGTTTATCTGAGCTCGGAGTGTCAGTTTAGGAACACACCCACAGTTCAGAACGTGTGTTATAACGGGCCACATCAAAAAAAAAAAAAGGATTTAAATCGGTATCGGGATGAAAATTACAGATAATGTGTCGGGCCAGAATAGACGGGCTTCACTTTTTCGGCCCGATCTAAGCTCTAATGTGTATGAAATGTATCTAGAGTGGACAAAAGTTTTGGGGCACACAAAGTCTCTCACACACAGCATTTTTATAAGCAGCCTTTCCCATATTCATGCAAAAAGGCTGATCTTTTTCTGATTTGGTTGTGTAGACTATATTTGTTCAGGATTTTAAAAAAATATTCTGGTGAGTTCAAGCCCACACACTGAAGGTAAAGACGTTTACCAGTTTACAAATGTGGGTTTTATGGCAACAGAAACATGCATATTTTCACATTGCACACATTGCATTTGCACTTTTTAGTTATGGGCTGTTATTCATTTATCTTATAAAAAATGTTGTGTGTACATCTACGTTTTAACATAGTTGGCAAAACCAAACGTCATAAATTCAAATCAGTGTCTTCCATGTGTGGAATGGATGTACAGTATTATTGAGCCTACAAGGTAATCAGATAACCTTAATCGAATTGTGAAAAAGTACTTATAGTACTTTGACTTGTATAAATAAAAAAGAATAAAATACAGCTTTCATTGACTAAAACTAGACTAAAATAGTCATGGATCGTTCTGACTAAAATAAGACTAAAATGCTCAGAATTTTAGCAGACTAAAACTTGACTAGACTAAAAAGAGTCTGGACTTATAAAAACAAAGATGAATAAAAAACTAAAATAACAGCTTGTTGCAAAGACTAGACTAAAAGTAAAATTAAAACAGGCCACCAAATAAAAAACACTACTGTAAACCCTAATATGCCTTCACAACACTTGCTCACAAAACAATTTAAATTAATTTAAAACTCATTAGTCTTAAAGTAAAGTCATACTGTACAGTTTAGGCCCCGTACACACGAAGCCGTAAACGGGCTTATCCACACAAATATTTGTCCTAAAACACCTCTCATCCACACGGAGTGGGTGGAAACGCATCTGTAAACGACAAGATTTGAAAACAGGTCCCAGAGTGGATACATTTGAAAACGCCGTTTAGGCGTTTTCCTGTGGATGGGCTGAATGGATACGTTTTTTGGTGGATTGCGTCATCGCGCCTCTCCCGTCTTAAGGCGCATGCGCAAAGATTCATAATAACAACAACAATGGCGCCGAATGGGATCCACGCATGCGCGCTATAAGTACTTCCTGTGTAGCGGCGTTTATGGTCGTTTACGGTCGTTTTCGTGTATTCGCGTATATATTCTGAAATCATTTTTGAAAACGATCGGCGTTTATGGCTTAGTGTGGACGTAGCCTTACACTGAACTCCTGCAGTGCTGATATGTAAAATATTAATTTGCCCCTATATAGACTGCGCTGCAATGAATGCACGGGCAATTTCTTTGGTATGCGCTGATATTTTTGCTGTAAGCATGTAAATAAAGTAATAAACGAATTTAATTTACAGTAATAAAAATACAGGGCTTTAAAAATAAGAAAATGAAAACACAAGAACACTCGAGACACTCCAAGGGGAAATTCAGAATTGCAATATTCCAGGGCAGCAGCCAATCAGCAGAAAGCAGAAACAAATAACACTCTCGGATTTGATACTTTCAAACCTCCCGCCTCTGAGTACATCGGACGGTGACATCCAGGCCTTGTGCACCATGCCCCCTCATTCTGGTTATTTATGTTTGGGCGCAGTGCTGAGCAGCAGAGGTTCATTCTGTTCAGGTTTCTGATTGCCTTGGTAACCGTCATGTGGCTCACGAATCCCAGACGTCGCAGTTAGCTGTACTCAGAGGTGGGAGGTTTGAAAATCCGCAATAAACTGAAACCGCGACTGCTGATTCACATGAAAGTTGCTGTATAAATGGTCTTGTTTCAGTTTTTCCTTTTTTGAGCAGTGCAATTGATACCTAACCCAGCTAACTTGTTAGCAATGTCCTAGTACATCTTCAAATTTCTCACAGCATTAAAGATAGATTTGTTATCATCAAAGAAAACTCCCACTGAAGTTTTTCTTCAGCCCAAACATAGCTGTGCTTTTTTTGACTTCACAGATGTTAGTTTGCATCTCCATTGTAAGCCTGTAACAATAACAAATTTTGCTGGACGATAAATGGTCCCAGAAATTATTGCAATAAATGATAATATTGTCAATGTGTCCATTTTCTACTGATTTAATGATAATGGCATAATAATGCAAATGTATCCTTTCAAAGATCAATAAACCTTGACTTCTAAAGATCACATATCCGGGAGTGGAAGACATTGTAAGACAGTCAGCATACCTTGACTTTGTGGCTTAAGGCAGGATCTCTCAGGCGTAACAATGTGTCCAGCTGTGCTAAACATTCTGGTGTCCCTGTACTTTTGTCCAAGGTGATCGTCTTCGTCTTAATAACTCCAGCTCGCCGGGGAGTATTATGGCAAACATGGGGTCTTCGGAAAGCTCTCACAGAGCCCTATTTAACTAGGAGGTTTCCCAGAGATTGGTGATGCCCCGTCTAGAAAAGCCGCGAGTATTTTTAAAACCAGACTGTCTCTTTGCACCACTAAAGGTCTTCTGTAAATTAAGACTCTTCTCATTTAAATAAAATATATTTACACCTGATCATACTATTACCTGGCTATTTTTTGTTTTACAAACATAGAGCTTTTTCAGCTCCGCAACGCACCAGACCGGCGCCAAGTGAAGCACGTCTCACATAACGCTTTTGAGGACACTTCTGAGGATAAACGAGGAGAAATGAGACTCCAAGATTCTGGCACGTTCCCAAAGAAGAGCCAAGGAAAGCAAACAAATAAAAATGATAGTGGCCAGAAAATTATCGACCTCTTTTTAATTATTGTGCAATTAATTGATTTATTGTTTATCGTGACAGGCCTACTCCATTGTTTTTTATTTTGTTTTGGGTTTTTTTTTGTTTTCCAGTGGTCTAATCATGATGACATTTTGACCAATCAGGAAGCAGTGACATAGCTTTGCTGCGGCCCACTTTCGGCCTTGTCATACAACTCGGTTATGGGTTTGTTTATTTGTAATGGAAAAATATTTGTTTGAGTTACTTCTAGAAAAGTGCTTAAGTGATGGTAAACAGTCATTATGTAACAATGCTTTTGTTAGACTATTCAGATTTAATTTCATGTATTAATATGTATATCCACATTTCTTGTGTTATTGTAGAAAGAATTTGTAAACCTCACAGTTGCACTGGATAAAGTAAAGTGTCTGCTTGTGAAGTGCAACAAGTACAATTTCCCACTCTAAGATTCTTAAGAGTAAGACAACCCAACGTGGAATTTGTGTTTGTGCACAGCATATGCTTAATTACTCAGCAGGTTGAATCATTTTTACTGTACAGTTCAATTATATTTCTGTTTAGGAGTTCTGATGTGTTGCATGAGACATTATACTTTTTGGTAATATTTTATGATATTGTTTGTGCAGGAGTGGTGTCTGAGGTAGATGAAGAATCTGCTTTCTCATGGCCTACCTGCAGTCAGTGTGGAAGTGAATGTTTAGAGAAGTTACAAGTCAAACAGTAAGTCCGTTATTATATTCCTTAGGTTTGAGGCTGAAAACCTAAGGATCACTGAAATGTTAGGCTTTTCCTGATGTAATATGGTTAATAAAGCATTTAAAATAATTTAAAACCCTTAATTGACATAGCATGACATAAGCATTGAAGAACATTTAAATAGCCAGAATTTCTGACTAAGCGATGCTACACTGCAGCCACAAGGCCTCTTAGGTCAGCTATGAACTCGATACTATACTGCAGCTTTGAGGCTTCCTGGGTTGGCAATTTTAGCGATGCTGCTCAGCAGCCACAATGTCTCCCAAACTGTGTGTGCCTATTCTTGCAAATAAAAGTTGCATCTTGAATTTGTTAATCCATATGGATTACATTTGTGTCCATGTTTAGGTCCACTTTATGCCTTCATCTGAAGTTAACAAAATAGTTCAATATTTTTATAGTAGTTTTTATGTTTTATTGCATAGACTTTATATTGGTGGTGTTTACAGGGCATCCTGGTTTTGCACATCTTGTGGAGAAGTGGAAAAACCAATCACAAAGATGCAGCTTGAAGTATTCCTACATTGCCCTTCATTAAGTCACTGCACTGTGAAAGTTAAGGTCAGTTTTTATCAAGAATTTTGTTTTTGCTAAGTAAATACAGTAAATGCCTTCTTATGGCGGGGGTTACATTCCAAGAAAATGTAAAGGTAAACCCTTATTCCTAATTTAGAGTGTACACTTACCTTCTGTTTTCACACTGAGCTAGAATGTAAAATACTGACGTTACCCCTATATAGACTGTACTGTAATGCACGCGTCCGGAACTCATTATTAGTTTGTGAGAGATCGAACTGCAATTACCCGGTGGATAACTGTACTAGATAATACAAACTGTATCAAGAGAAAAAGCAAAAAGAATCGAATTGTTACCAGAGCTTTTTTGAAGACTTGATTATTATCCTCATACTTACAATTCTAAAACAATGTTGAAGCTTGTCTTGTGTATCTGAGATGTGAGTAAAAAAGTATTAGTAAAATACTGTCATTTGCTGCTAACTAAAATATTCATCCAATCTAGGGTGGTAGTAGCCAGGTGAGTAAAACATTTGACTTTGATCATGATGTCCACAAAGTTGCTGGCTCAACCCCCCACTTTGTAAAATTGTGTTCTTGAGCAAGACAGGTAACCCACAGTTGCTCCAGTAACTAATGTCCATGTAACTAATGATTGTAAGTCGCTCGGGATAAGAGCGTCAGCCAAATGCCTTTTTTACCTAGCAATAATGGCAATAAGAATCTACAGAATGTTAAAGGAACATATATTTAACTTCATAGAAGTGTCCTTTTTTACCCAGACGTACTTCTAGAAGAGCACCGTATTTTATGTTGATGTGAGAAAATACACCAATTTTGAATAATTTTATTGTCATCATTATACCATACCCGTACTGTGGACCAAGAGCAATAAAATATTCCTATCATATAAACCATGATAAGTATATTTTCCATGATAGTTGTAACTTTTAGAAATGTAATACAATTAATTGTGCATGTTATAACTATTTTGCACTGTGTGTGTTCATGCATGCGTGTAATGTGATTTCCTATATCAGCTGCAACAGAAGTCTATCATGTCCCTCTTGACCTCAACAGGACATGCTGAGGTGAGAATCTTATCATGCTCCAGAGTCTTAAGCAAATTGCTTGGATGTTGCTTAGGTTTTTAATAAGCCTGCAAAAGTTTTTTTATTATTATTATTATTATTATTACAAAACATTTAGACCAATTTGATTGCGTTTTTAAAATGAACATGCTCCGAAATGCCATCAGGATAAACTTACTGGCCATTTTATTAGAAGCTCTTACACTTCTTATCGAGTTTGCTGGGACAGTTGTTTCAATTAAAGTACCGTAAATTCCGGACAACAGAGCACACCTGATTAAAAGCTGCATGCTCTAACTTTAGAAATAATATCAATTTTGTACTTGTACAAGCTGCACCAGATTATAAACTGCATGTGTCTCACATTGTTATATGAGATAACTACACAATTTTTTTTTACTTTTAAACGTTATGGTAACACAAACTAATAGTGTCTGTAACACAGCTACCTTTAAGTATACTTACGTATCAGTAACACACAGGTTATGTTGCTTATATTTTTTTACTGAACAGTGC
>JBBMFX010078076.1:0-10333 GCA_037832545.1 Rhabdalestes septentrionalis
TCCGAAAGTGAATAAACCAACGACAATTCCATCCACACTCTGAATTTACAAACGGTTTCAAAGGACCAGAGTGTGCTTGGAGCTCGGAGTGTGTGTTTAGGAACGCACCGCAGTTGTTAACGCCCCATGTATTTAAAAAGTTGTCGGGTTTAAATCGGGCTTGGGACAATAATTACAGTCAATGTGTCGGGCCGGGCTGGGCTTGGGCACAAGGTGCACGGGCTCGGTTCGGATCGGGTCTCATTTTCTAGGCCAGATCTAACTCTAATACACATGTTTAGATATCAGAAAAGAGCCTGAAATATCATGTACATAATTAAACATTAGGCAAGGTGCTATGAGAGGATACAAGTCACAAAGAGCATTATGGCTGTCTCAGACAGCTCCCTACTACCTACTCCTAAATAGTGCAGTGTGTAGGAATTAAAATACAGGCTCCTCTACACAAACAGTGTATATGTCTTAAAAAGGGCCATTGCAGATTCAGCCATGTATGCAGAATTCCATAATGGCCAAACTCTGGGTATAAAAACTCCAATTATATAACTTACCCAGTGCATTACAGTGGAAATTAGGAGACATTTCTGACTGCATCCATAGTGCATCCAAACAAATGCATCAGTAACAGCTCAGATATTTAAGAGAGGGAAACAAACAGTATTGCATGGTTCTGATATCAGACACCCAAGTTTCCAGTATCAGTAAACGTTTGAAAAAAAGTATTTTGAGACCCTGAGTGCTTCATTACGCAAAGAAACTACAGATTATGTTATACAACATAAAAATTCAATGGATAGTTTAATGTTAGGCAGGTTTTTTAAAATAGATTTTAAAATATCTCTGATAAAATGTAGCCTTAATGCAAAGATTTCAGTCCAAGTCAAAGCAGTGATGATGAGAGATGGTTGAGGCAGACAGGATGTGAGCACGGCACCCTCATACATTTTATATGAAAAACAAATCACAAAAATACAAATATAAAGGAGGGGTCCTGGGTTGCACAATAGCAAAAGAAAAATAATCACAGGGTTAACAAAGACATGAGCATGAGAGACACTAAAGGAGTATAAACAAAACATCAAGAATCTTGAACAGTCATATTTGCAAGAAATGTAAAAAATATCCACTAATCCAAACTGACACAAACATTCACTGAACCGATAATGAGAGACACCTGGGCAAGGGGAGAAAACAGAAACACAGTTGAGCAGGATAATGACGGGACAGGTTGAAGGTCTGGCTATGACCAAAACAACACTTGCTTACATGGAGTAAAGGCACATAAACAAAGTCACTTAGAGAATGCGAACAATAAAAAGAAAAGTGGAGAATGTCAAGAAAGACAGGGAAAAGGTTACAGCCATGTTAGAAACAAGGTGGTGAACCTCGTTCTCAAGTATACAAACTGTCTTTAAAAAGGTACTTGCTTCCAGAGTATTTGTTTTTAAAACATGCTTGAATCGACTCTAAGCTGCCTTATATAGCTGTCTTTTTATTTCAGTATGAATTCCATCATCGATCATTAGGAGTTTACTTGCTTCTGTTAAGTGGGTATGCTGGCAACAAGCACCCATGCATCCAGAGAGGATACAGAAAATATTCATGCTTAATGAATGTCTTAAAAATCCCATTAAACAAATTCACTCAAAAATAGACATGACAGAAAAAAAAGAAAAAAATACATATATATGTATATACCAGGGAATATACAGAAATTCTTAAGTTGGATGTAACTTTTAAAACCTTTTGTACTACCTTCAGATATTTTTTTAACCATCACAACATTGAGTTGCAAGTGTTAATCAGCGAAATTTCTAACATTTACACAGATTTTGAAATATATTTAACACTATACAACAGAACAGATTTACAAATTCACTGATGTTGATCATATATTGCACATTTATTTCACTTGAATAAAAATGAAACAAACTACAACGAAGCAATGAACACACTTGCTGGCATTCATTGCAAGAACTGTTGATGCATTACAAACCGGCATATTTTATGTGAACTTTTGGTGATATCATTTCACAAACTGCCATCCACTTATATTAACTGGTGAACTTCTATTATTTGATTTTAACATAAACATGTACTATAGGTCCAATCTATGGGGTGCCATTTGTAAAAATATTTTTGGCGTAATTTTTTCATGATTTAGAACAACTTTTACACAATAAAAAAAATTAAATGTTGTGCTCTAAATCAAAATGTTGTGAGTCTAAATGTAGTATTTTTGAGGTCTAAATGTTTAGAAGATATGCTAATTGGCCATGCCGCGTGTATAAAATTAGCTGTTCCTTAGCAGGGGGATGGACTGCGTGCTGTAATATCCCCTCACCAACATGGAGGATTTGCCTTAAATAGCTTTAAATCTAAATTTTAAATATGAATAATATCTGGCACTCTAAATGTGAAACTTCACTGTTAGATAGGGCTCGGTGACATCTTTCCAAAGACTCCTTGTTTAACAAAATAGCCCCCCAGAGATCCAGAATTTTAACCGAAAGCCTTGCATCTTAGACAAAATTTATGGAACATCGCTAATATTTCTGGATCATGACAAACGCGGGGTCGTTAGAAAGAGTAAGAGATATAAATTCCACAAAATTAACATGGTTTATGAGTTATGACAAGTCGTTGAAACAGTTTCTAAGATCAACTAATCTTGAGTCCGATCTCAGACTTGTGTCCCCATTTTTGGTGCCCAGATATGCTAAAACCTTTAGAATTTCACTCAAAACAGGAAACCTCACAGTCTGAAAAATAATACCTATTTTTTTTTAAATATAATACCTCTTAAACCAAATTTAACACTTTTATTGGCCTTAAATTTGGCTATTTTGATTTATCACCTTTTAATACTTTTTAAAACCCTGTGGACACTCTGTATACACTATTTGTTAAAATCTATTTTAAGGTGCATCAGTTGGTGACACAGGTATTCAGTTGCAAATACACAGCTTCTGTGATCTCCATACAAAGCACTGACATTAGAAAGGTGATGCTCTGGAACACACATTATCCTTTGGAGTGATGGAACTCCAATAATCATGTGGTTCATTCAGTTGGCCCAGAATGATCATCTTCAACTGACAGTTTAAACCTGAGCACAGGGGCATCAGAAGCATTTTTAATGTGAGGGGGATGCATCGGTCTACATGTGGGGGCAGAGTTTAGACGTGGGGGCGGGGTTTGGACATGGGCAATACAGGCAGAGCTTCTTAGCATTTTGTTTTGGGTTCTGCAAATTACATCTAATGTTAAAACATGCTAAACATTATTTGTCCAACATCGGCATCAATCATCAATCAAATTCCCAGAGGATCAAAGTTTGTTACTGCTGTAAAAGAGATATAATGTTACTAATTATATCCATGATCTGGAATCAACAGGTGTCTACTTTTAGGCTTGCAGTGTATTTTTATATACACATTTGACTACATCAAGCCTTCTAATAACTTCTCAAGGATATTGAAATTAGAAAACAAATGTTTAATTTACTCCAATTAAGTGATATATGCAGTATTGCTTTGGACTTATAAATATATAAAAGTAATCAAGTCATACAATAGACATTTCCAGAAGACTACAAACCTTTGGTGGATCTTCTTATTCAAGTCCTCAATTTCAATCTCCTTCTCTTTATTTTCATCCTGCAGGAACAGGAGCTTCTGTCTCTTCCTACTGAAGACCTCTTCACACTCAGAAAGCTTTGTTTCATCATCATGTCTCTGGCAAATTACAGACAGGTGAGTTTTTTTACATACATGAATGTATCCTCATAAAGAGCTAATATACAGCAATGCAAAATACAAAATCACATCTGTGTATATGATATGTTTGATAATATTTATCTAACTGGACTGTTAAGGCAATGTATTTTATGAAATAAAATGCTGCTGGTTGCTTTCTTGTTTAGGAGATTTGCCCATAAAAGGGAATACTCATATTAATTATCTATAGAAATTAAGCTTTATCAAGCAATAATCAAATAATTTCCTGAAAGCTTACTGCTGCAAACTGACAAACCTTGTCATGTGTACTCTTAAATAATTCTGAAAAAGGAGTGTAGCTTTAAAACAAAATGGTGGTATTGTGATTAAGAGGAGTATGAACTGGTGACACAAAAAATCATGGCCCTCCCCTGCCCTCCAGAGGACATGTATAACGACAGTTTTAACATGCTTCCCAATCACCTAAGATTAACCTTAATTTACTCATTCTAAAACAACTAACTGCTTTCTGTAATTAATATCAAATAAATGTACTTACACTTGTTTGAATCTGTTTTTGAAGATGTACAGATTCATTCTGCTTTTCCTGAATTTCTCTGTCTTGATCTTGAAGTTTTGCTCTTAGTTCCAGAACCTAAAGCAAATGAGTTTTTGCAGGAGAATTTAATTCGTCTCAAATCAGGCTACCAATATGATGTAAACTAAAAAAAAAAGTGTTTTGATGTTCCATTCTAGGAAATGTACAGTGGTGGTGATGGGAAGAGTATAAAGTAATTGTTTAGCAAAAAATCTAATATACCTTTATGAAGAGCTGAATGTTGTTTCAAGTGGGTCAAGAGTATGAATGGTAGAGCTTAGATTCTCTGCCTGAACCCGAACCAGGCCTGTCCCAACCCGCCACTATCCTCGGGCCGGGCCTGGCTGAGCCGTAATCAAGCATTGGGCCCAATCAAAGCTCTAATGAGTGGTGCTGACACATTGCTTTACAATAGTTTTACGACACTTTGTGTGTGAAATTGTTTTTCACACACACAAAGATACACGCACGCAAACACGCACACACGCACACATGCAAACATGCACACACGCACCACCATTTACACAGTATACAATTTTATACCAAACCACACCGAATAATTTGGTTTGAATTGCACTGCATAACTCACAATGTCATTTATTTTGGACTCCTGTGTTTCTGTAAGGGGAATTTGCAGAAGCATGGAATCAAGTATTTTATCTTTTAATGCAACATTCTTCTCAGACTGCTGAACTTTGGCGCAATAAGAATCCCAAAAAGACTTCACTTGCTGAAGATCAGAGCTGAAAGTAGAAAAGAAGAGGACATTATTATAAGGGATTATATAACGGTCCAGTCAGTGGTGTCTTTTTTCCCACTGCTTTTTGGTTTGATTTTTTTATTTCGGTTTCTGGGACTTTTATTTTGACACTCATTTTCTGTTGTTGTTCTGTGATCTGTGTAATACATTGCTGTGGTTGTGTTTCATGTGTCTGTGTATTGTGTCACTATTAGTTTCAGCTGTTTTGTGGTTACTTCTGATTTAGTCTCGTATTTAAGTCGGTTTCAGTTAGCTCACGTTATTCTGTCCATCGCCTCATCCCCTGTGTGTTTTGTCCCCGTATATTTTAGGTTTTGTTCTTACTCTTGCCAGCCACCGTGCTGTGTTTCCTTTCTGTTTTGTTTGCTTTAATAAAGTTCCCCATTTTTCATGGAGTCTGGTTCCCTTGTCCTTCGTTTCCTGCCCGAGAAACCCAGAGGTAAATTCAAGATGAGGACTTGCGTCCCCATTCGTGACAGATAGACAGAATCCCTAACAAGAGACAAGCTGAGCTCGAAGGAGCACAGAGAGGTCCGGGACTGGAATGCTGCCCTGAATGCGTGGGCAGCCGAGTTCGCCCTGACCGAGGGAGAAGCCCACGGGCTTGAGGCTGATCCTCCCACCTGGATGCCGGCATGGGGCGAGGAGTACTCCGAGGAGGAGTTCTCATACTTCCGGGGACATCATGATCCCTGGGAGCTGCCGTGGGAGAGGATCGCAAGGGATTCGGAGGAAGAGAGCCTCCCGGAGGATCCCTACCTCTCCTCGCCTGCCCAGGTTCAGAGGAGGAGGAGACGGAAAGCCTGTGGCTCCCCCACTCTCCACTACAGCTGCCGCCTCGACCCGCGACGGAGCTGCCACCGCCTCGACCCGCAACGGAGCTACTGCTGCACATTTTCCCTATGGAGCTGCCGCAGCAGGAGATTGTGTCGGAAGCTGAAGCTCCGCATTCAGGGGCTTCAGGAGGTCTCCTGACGTCTCCTGCTATGGACGACCCCTGCTGCCTCACCTCTGGTACCAGCGAACCCAGGTACAGACCCAGTCAGCCCCGTGAGTCCGTTCCCAGTTGTTCCTGTCCTTGTGTCAGTCCCTGTTTCAGTCCCTGTTCCTGTCCCTGTCTCGGTTCCTGTCCCTGTTCCCGTTCCAGTCCCGGGTATTCCAGTCCCGGGTAGTCCAGTCCCGGGTAGTCCTGTCCCTGTCAGCCCTTTCCCTGTCAGCCGTGTCCCTGTAGGTTCTGGCCCAGTCAGTACAGGGCAGGTAGACCCCGATCCAGTCTGTGAGGCTCCGGTCTGTGAGGCCCCGGTCTGTGAGGCCCCGGTCAGGTTGACTCCCGTTAGCGAGGCTCCTGTCCGCGATAATGCGGACGGTGTAGCCCAGGACGGGAGGGCCCTAGACTGTGGAGCCCCAGACTGTGGAGCCCCAGACTGGAGGGTGTTTTTCTGTTCCATCCCTGTAGCCTCGGGCCAGCACGCCCTGCCCCAGCGCGCCCTGCCCCAGTGCACCCTGCACCAGTGCGCCCTGCCCAAGCGCGCCCTGCCCCAGCGCGCCCTGCCCCAGCGTGCCCTGCCCCAGCCTCACGCCAGCCAGCCTCGGCCCAGTTTGTCCCGTATCCCCACAATCAGCCTGGTTTGTGGGGTTCTTCAGGGGTCTGGTAGGGGTATTAGGAGGGGTCCAACACCATCTCCGGCCCCTCCAGGAAAAAAAATCCCCATGTATTTTTTGGCAGGGCATAGTAGGGATAGGGTGGATGGGTGGGGACTGGCAAGGGTGGTTTCTGAGGAAGAGGGGCCCTTAGGGAAGCTGTGGGGCCCTTCCCAGCCGGCAGGAGGAGACTGGCTCCCGGACCAAGTGGGACGCGTGGAGCGTCAGTCCCAGCCTTCGGGAGGAGGCTGGCCGCCGGACAACTCGATGCGCGACAAGCGACCCATCCAGTCTCCAGTGGGGAACTGTCTGCCTGCACACGCACGGTGCTCCACAGGGCGGGAGCCACACCACCTGGACTCTTGGACAATGAGCACCCTGCCGGCCGAGGGCCTACCAGGTGGTGGTGTCACCACGATGGACTCTGTGGAGTCCCCAGGGGAGGGACCCGGACTTCGGGCCGAGGGCAATGCCCTGCGGTCCATGCATGCATCACCCAGGCTGGAGGGGAAACAGCCTGGCCTCATAGACAATGAGGAGGGGACACAGAGAGGCTCATTCGTAACAGATTATGTTCTTTGAAATCTGACCTAACATACAACTGTGATTTTTTTAGAGAACAAAAACTGTAAACACAACACTGTGATTTTAGATAAAACTTGCCCTACTTTTGTCACTCTAATCCAAACAGTATCTGCTTGTTTCCTACAATAAAATTGTTAACTGCATGTATTCTGACTAAGCGCATACTTCATTCCAAAGAGAGCATAATTAATGCTGTTTAACAGGATATAATGTGGTTGTATTGTATTCATATATTTTATATCTGGTATTACGACTAGTTGGTCTGTTCCAACATTCTAACTTTCCAAAAAATAAACATCATAACAGGTAACACGAATCATATATGAACATATATATGTTTTTGTGTGTGTGTGAAAAAGAATTATATAACATATATCTTAAATTATGTAAGCTACATTTTGTCAAACTTCCTAATATATGTTGGTACCATAACAAACAAAAGAAAGGCTCAAAATAGTGCTTGAATCGGGGAGTGATCTAAGAGCCTGGCAGTTTGGTGACCCCCAGTGCCTGATTTGCTGTAATACAAGTACAGCATGTTCATACTGATTTCTGATGTGCCGGTGAAAATATAATGATAAAGGCAATTATTTGTGCTTATTTACATTCAATTCAGTTTAGCATTTTCCCCAAATGTATTACAATGTACCAAAAAAATAAATAAAAACACACAAAAAAAGGGGTACCTTAAAGTGCGGCACTGTTATCTTTTTCTTAATATATATTTAACTGTATACTTTGACTTATTCAGTATATATTTAGTACATTTTAAATGTCATATTTGCATTATTACCAGCAAATATAAGCAATGAAGGTGGTTTAACAGAGTGCAAACATTGCCATTGCCAGCAAATTAGGTTTAAATCCCTCTCTAGATAACTGATCAAAATCTGCCGTTAATTGAAAATACTGATGCATTGTTAGCAACTCACATTAGATCTTTATGGTGAGTGTTTACATGTTTGAGCTCCATGGTCATCACATTCCTTTCTTTATTCGCCAGCTGTTCCTGACACTCCAGCTCCTGGTGGAAACTTTGCAGCTCATGGGAGAGCTTGGTGAACATCTCAAAAGCCTACATAAAATCACAAAGAAACATACTATTAATTATTCACGACTCCCAAGTGTAAATTCAAGTCATTACATTTTGCCTGATTTGGTGTAAGGCCTATTGAGAGGCCACAATTCTGGTGCTCGCTGTATGGAAATTGTATCTATTATGATTGGCAGAACCATTCGATGTGGAACAAAGTAATAATATTCGGAATTTTCTACCTCTGCATTAAACACCTTAAGCTGAATGTTCCCTTAAGGCTATTCTGAAGTAATCGAGCTTAAGGTTAAATGTGTCACATAAAACATCTTATGTGGCCTTAAATGTGTCCTTAAATTCATTTTGCCATAAGTACACTTTGCCAACTGCTGGATGCCAAAAGTTCCTTTTGGAAAATTTAAAATAATAAGAATGTAGGAAAAGCAGCTTTCTACAATTTGTCTAATGTTTACTTTAATACCCTGCAGTTAAAGTACTAAATATTTTATATGTGTACAGTAGTATACACTGTAGCCTGTTGACCTGTTCTTAAAATAGCACAACAGTGAGCAGCATCTAACTTATAATTTCATCCTGTGGCTATTCTTTGTTAATCACATTTGCATTTATACAGATTAGAAAATGTTAAGATCATGTTGTTTGGATATGTTTTGGTAAACTCTGTTCTAGTGCAGTGGTCCCCAACCCCCATGAGTCTAAACCTTTTATTTGAAAAATCTTTTATTTCTTGATCACTTGAGCGCCAAAACCAGAGACTGTTATGAGGAAGCTGCTAATAAAGGTGTATCCGAGTACAAAGTGAATTACACGTTTGTTATTATATATATAATATATATTATAATATATACATTCTACCTAACCCCAACGCGCCCCACCAAACCCCCACCCAAAGGCAGAGGTCAAGCGTTGACTGGTCCGCAGTGATAAAAATGTTGGGGACTAGTGTTCTAATGTATCAAATTGGTAGCCCTTCATATGGCTAAGTACCCATGAAGTAGTTCTCAGTTTCAAAAAGGTTGGTGACCCCTGCTATAACCTGAACATTCTAAGCTACTGAATTGAAATAGATGTTTCACAGGATGCAGCAATAAAACCATTTTAAAAAAGACAAAAACCATTTGTGTTTACACAGTATGTTAAACAAAAAAATATGGAAATTTTATAAATATAAAAATTCCAACATTTGCACATGTGTAACGGTGGCTGTTTTTAGCCACCGTTTTTGGGTTTGTGCACCGTTTGTTTTGGTTCCTGTTTTCTGTTGAAGGGACTTTTATGTTGACACCGTGTTCGGTTGGTTTTGTGTCACGTGTCATGTATTGGTTTCACCTGTTCCTTGTTTATGTCCTGCTAGTACTTGTATTTAAGTCTGGTCTTTTGTGTGAAACCTTATCTGTGCATCGCCTGCGGCCCACGCCTGTGTCACCCGGGTTGGAGGGGAAACAGCCTGGCTTCGCTGACAGTGAGGAGAGGACGCAGAGAGGCGCGGGGGGGTGTTGTCCTCCGGCCGTTATCTTCCGGCTGTGGTCTGGCTCCTAGGGTTTCTAGGGGGGATTGCAGGGGTCCCTGCCAGCCCAGCTCCAGCCTTCCCTGCTCCAGCCGGTCCAGCTCCAGCCGGTCCAGCTCCAGCCGGTCCAGCTCCAGCCGGCCCTGCCCCAGCCGGCTCTGCCCCAGCCGGCTCTGCACCTGCCGGAACCGCACCAGCTGGCCCTGCTCCAGCCGGTTCTGCACCTGCCAGACCTGCACCTGCCAGCCCTGCACCTGCCGGTCCCGCACCTGCCGGCACCGCTCCTGCCGGCCCTGAGTCTGCCGGTCCAGCCCCTGCTGGGCCTGCTCCAGCCAGCCCTGACCCAGCCAGCCCCATGCCTGCCAGCCCTTCACCAGCCACTCCCGGCCCAGTTCAGTCCCTGACAAGGGAAAAAATTTTTTGGGGGGGAGTAGTGGTCATAGGGTGGCAGGGTGGGGGCTGGTGTGGG
>JBBMFX010078086.1:0-2500 GCA_037832545.1 Rhabdalestes septentrionalis
ACATTTATAAGCCGTGCTAATACTTTGTGTGTAATTCATTTCCCCTTCCTTTTTTTTACACAGAGGAATATTTGCAACTGAAGGTTGTATGACCCTGATACTAGAAATCAGGCTAATAGGTCAATTTTTGGTGAGAGATTTTAATTGTCTGTATGAATTTCCGTGCATATATTTCTGTGCAGACAATGACCCCTCAACGGTTGGAGCTGTTGAAAGCTCAGGTCCAGCAGGAGTTGGAGGCTCCTATCAGGGAGCGCTTCAGTAAGCTAGAGGAGGTAAGAACCCTCGAAGAGAGTACTCTCTTATATCATTAATATGTCACTCTGTCAGATTTAAAAAAGTGCTTAGCAGTAAAGAACTGTACATCGGTTGGTATTTCAGTGTATATTTTAATGAAAAATGAAAAATGTCTTGCATGGAATACACTTTCATATTGATTAACCCTCTGGCCCTCCTCATTTTTAGGGTTAAAATGCTTTCATTCTAAACTCAACACTTGAAAAATGTACTTTTTAGTGTTTTTTTCCAGATTATGTCATTTGTCCATTTTAGCTAAGCAAGCAATTTTATATAATGGCCATATATGAATAAATAATTTGTACATACTGTTATACTTTTTTTTGCGATTTTTACTAAATAAAGTCTGTAACTAACATTAGTTTTTGCCATAAGTATCAAATCATTATTCCTTTGTTTGTTTGTTTTTTTAATCCTTCACATACCAGTTTGTTTGCACAATGCCATCGTTCGTAAACAACCTCAAAAACGGCCATTGTCTGTATTTTCAGTGCTGCTGAGGCCTAAAATATATAACTGATTAACAGCACTGATTTTTTTTTCTTCATGCACAAACACAAATGATTATGTGACATCCTTAAGATCACACCCATGTCAAAATTGTGTCATTCATTTGTTCCACTGGAGTGCGGTAAGATACCGTACTCCCATATTGGAAACTAAAATGAGTTAATAAAATTACTTGCGTGGTCAAAAATGGTTAAATGACATAATCTGAAAGAAAACACTAAAAACTGCATTCCTGTAGTGTTGAGATTAAAATCAAAGTGTTTTAACCTAAATTGTGTGATTTAACAGTGTAAATAAAAAAAATTAAATGTAGTTTTCATGGTTTTCAATATATATTTCAGTTGAAGTAAAAAATGTAAAGACCTAAGAAACTCCAGACCCTTGGGAAGTTTCCTTCCATCTGCATTAACACAGATAAAATTATCATAAAAAAGATTGAAGTGGACAAAAATGTCCCACAGGAGGCCCCGAGGCTTAAACAATGATAAATGTTTACATTTTTAGAGCTACAACAATATTTTCTTCTATGAACATACAAGATATACCTATGAGTGAAATAGTGAAACACATGCATACAAATATCCCTGGTATGATGTTTGACTAGTTTAACCAAATGTGTGTTTGTTGAATAATAATCGTTTTTCACTTTTGTTTAAAATGTGTGGGTGTGTATCTTAGGGATTCCGCTCCTGTAGTCTGTTGTTTCTGTTAATATTTATATACACACAATTTGTAACAGGGAACATGTAAATATTTGCTCTACAAACATACACACATTAGGAAGATCCTGCTGTTATGGTGTGTCTGCTGAAGCAGGGTGCCCTTGCATATTTTTTATCTATTATTCTCTTACTCTCTTGTTTTGTCACAGGAAGCAGAAAAGTATAGATCTGAATACAACAAGTTGCGTTATGAAATTACATTTCTCAAATCAGAGTTTGATCACCAGCGAGAGGAGCATGAGCGCATCCTTGAGGAGAGGAAGCTACGTCACAGTGCTGATGTATGTGTTCTGCAATAGTTTACTTGCTTGTTTGTGTAGTGTCTTACACATGGCAGTGTATTTATCATTCCTTTGTATTTACCTTTGGCTGTCATTTATAGTGTAAAATGCATGATGATGCTCGTGCCTGTCTTATTGCTCTGTGTGCTTGTTTGCATTTTCAGCTGGCACGTCTGGAGAGGGATAAGGAGGAGCTGAGTGCGCAGCTGCAGAGTGGTGACCCTGCACGGGATGGCAAGCGAGTGGAAGCACTGTTGAGGGAAAAGGCCCAGCTGCACCAGCGAATCCGTGGTCTGGAATCTGAGGTGGCGGAGCTCCGTGCAGAAAGGGACAGCTCTGGGGCACAGGCTGAAAACGTGCAGCGAATCCAGATCCGCCAGCTAGCTGAGTCCCAGGCTGCGGTCAAAGCTCTGGAGGTGAGAGAGAGGAGACTGATCATATAGGTTACTTATATTGCATTTTAAGCATCAGTGTCTGCTGATAAAAGCTTTAAATTATTTAAGTTATTGCTAATCATTCAAACCTTTAGAGAGTATAAAATTACAGATAAAGCATTACTGTCAGGAATTAACTGTTTGGGAAATCTCCATGTTTATTATTATTTTTTAAGATACTATAAATCATACTTATGATTTTGTTGATTAGTCTTGTTTCAAGGCATAAAATACTGCACACAACATCCAAATGACC
>JBBMFX010078086.1:7500-10333 GCA_037832545.1 Rhabdalestes septentrionalis
TTTATGAATGATCTGAACATGTAATGTGTTCTGTAAAATGTCAGAGTAAATTCCTCTTCTCTCTTTTGTAAACTCTGTGCTCTTTTCTTCCCCATTCTCATCCCAGGAGGAACAGCACCAACGGGAACTCTCAGTGTTAAGAAAAAGACTGGAGGAGCTGGAGAGTAACCAACAGCAACAGTTAGAGGAACTTACAGCTCCTCTGGATCGTGACCGAGAAAAAGACAGACTCTTAGGACCTCAAAACGGTCTGTCTGACTTCGGGTCCCTTTGACCCTCTGCTGAAGAGCCATTTATAGTGTGCCAAAGACCTGTCAGATCCACAATACTGTACTAAATTTTTAATTCATGATGGACAAATCAGGAATGTGCAGATAGTTATTTATAAATGTGTTTGATTTATGTGTAGTATTAAGTCTTCTTTTATTATAAAAAAAAATTGCATGCTTTTGTCTTCTCTGCCATCTTTCAGAACTCATTCAGAACCTATTGGTAAATTCAGACTAGGCCTGTAACGATAACAAATTTAGCTGTATTGTCCCAGAAATTATTGCGATAAATAAATGATCATATTGTCATAGAGTCCATTTCTACTGATGTAATGATAATTACATAATAGTGCAAATGCACAAACCTTGACTTCTAAAGCTCACATAACCGTGGGAGTGGAAAACATTGTAAGACAGTCAGCATACCATGACTTTGTGTGGCTTGAGGCAGAATCTCTCAGGAATAGCCATTTGTCCAGCTGTGCTAACTTCTAGCGCGGTGTCCCTATACTTTTGTCCAAGGCGATCGTCTTCGTCTTAAAAACTCCAGCTCGCCGGGGGTATTATAGCAAACAAGGGGTCTTTGTAAAGCTCTCCTTGAGCCCTATTTAACTGTGAAGTTTCCCAGAGATTGGTGCTTGCCCCATCTAGAAAAGCCGCAAGCAATGAGTGCATGTTAAAACCGGACTGGCTCTCTGCACGTCTAATTTAGACTCTTCTCATTTAAATTATTCAAACCTCTCTTACCAGGGGTTTTTTCATGCTGGAAGTGTTTTAATATCACAGATTAAAATATCTAGTACTGGAAATGTATTAAAGGAGACCTCTTTTGCATACTACTACATGACTGAATAGTGTATGGCATTCTGCTATCTAAGTATATAAGCTCTATGTACAGTGTCGCCAACTATTTTCAATGGAAAGTAGCTAATGTCTGCTCGAAATGTCGCCAGATGTCGCTAGATGACGTCATGCGTATATTTACATATTGTTGACGCAATTACATCGTATTTGCATTCTGCTCTGTAACAGTAATATAAGTACATCAGAAGAAAAAAGAAATAAATAAGAAACACTAAGAAGAAATTTAATTAAACAGTTTTATTTCAAGCAAGGAGAAGCAGGTAAGTGATTGGTCCGTGTCAACACCGTGTGCACATGCGCAGCTCATTAATATCTGTCAGCTGCCGTGCGGTCACGGGAATATGCTGCTGCTTCTTTCAGCCGAAGCTAGTACTCACTGATCAGAGCAGACACAGGGAGATGAGTGACTGTACCGGGATGTCAAGAACTTGAGCTTACAGGACAGTACTGGCGGCATTTGGAAAGTGGCTAAGGTTTGTCCAAAAGTCGCTAGATTTGTCGCTAGGCGCTTTTTTGAAAAAAAAAAAAAAGTCAAGGGGATCTGAAAAGTCCCTAAGTTACCAACACTGTCTACGTAGTGCAGGCATGGGCAAACTACGGCCCGTTGGGCTTTTTAATCCGGCCCGCCGAACTCGTCTAAATTATATTATTAGATTGAATTTTATTATAGACACCTCAATCATTTTACCTAGCTGTAATTCCCATCTTTCCCCAGCAGATGGCGCACCCCGAAGACATTGTCCCTTGAGTGTGGTGCATTACGGTTACTCTATTTTGTCGCTTTGTACTTTCAAAGTAAAAATGAGCAGGCCGAAGAAAAGAAAAGTAGACAGTAAGTGCCGAGTGTTCAATAAAGAGTGGACAACAAAAATATTTTTTTCACTGAAGTCCGATCTACAGCTGTATGTCTGAAATGCCAAGAAACTCTAGCAGTTTTTAAAGAATACAACATCAGCAATTATTTTGCCACAAAACATGCTAACTACGCTAGTCAACAGTCTCCACAAGAACGGACGGCTACAGCTCAGAGATTGACGGTTAATTTACAGAAAAACGTTGGGCTGCTAAAAAGACTGCAGGAAAAAGTAAAAGAGGAAAATCCTGATCAGGATGTTATTTTCCTTCACTGCATCATTCATCAGGAAGTTCTGTTTAAGTCTATATTGCAGCTAACTCATGTCGTGAATCCAGTAGTAAAACTTGTTAACTTTATACGAGCAAGGGGACTTCAGCATCGTCAGTTTATTGCGTTCCTGGAAGAAAACGATGCAGATCACCAGGACTTACTTTACCACTCTCGTGTGTACTGGCTAAGTTTGGGCAAAGTTTTTCTAAGAGTGTGGGAGCTGAAGGAGGAGATCACTGCATTTTTGGATTCTTGAGCTAAGTGACAAGAACTGGCTTTGTGACTTTGCATTTGCTGTGGATATATTTTCGCACATGAATGAGCTGAACATCAAGCTACAGTGGAAAGATCAATTTTGTGCACGACATGTACACAAATGTCAGGGCTTTCAAATCCAAGCTGACTCTTTTCTCTAGATAAATTTCAAACAAATCTTTCACTAATTTCCCCACACTAGCCGTACAGAAACAGGCGACCCGAAACGCACAGAAATACAGCAAATCATTTCCCCACACTAGCCGTACAGAAACAGGCGACCCGAAACGCACAGAAATACAGCAAATTACTTGACGAC
>JBBMFX010078158.1:0-10329 GCA_037832545.1 Rhabdalestes septentrionalis
TGTGTGTGTGTGTGTGTGTTCGGGGCCGGGGTGGGACACATAGCCAGTGATGATGATTGGTGTGTCTGTACACGTGGCGTAACTGAGAATGCGATGATTGGCTTAGATTGAGTACATTTCCATGGTTAGCCAATCAGAGGCAGAGCAGTGCGGGTCGTCACACAAGCACACGCACAGTCAGTCAAAGGCAACTTCTGCAAACTGGAAGTTTAAGCGCTACTTTTCCCTCGCTGAGGTGAAAGGCAAAAATGATTATTACGCCCAGGAAAAAAGTGTCTGTCTGCGTCGGTGATTAGTGTACAATGTTTTATATTTATTTTATAGTTATATTAAATGAGATTTTTTTTAAGTAACGCAATAATTACTTTGCCTGGTAATTAGTTGCTTTTATAATGATGTAACTCAGTTACTAACTCAGTTACTATTTGTGAGAAGTAACTACGGTAGTAACTATAACTAATTACTTTTTTAAAGGTACCTGCCCAACACTGTTTATATCTGACAATAGTGGCCCTTGTTACAGAAATGATTTGGTTACACTTTTCAGTGAAAGGATGGTTTAACATCAGTTTCAATATTAATGGACTGTATGGGAAGTGTGTTAAACAATCTGATGAGTCTACAGGTAGGGTACCACACTGCTCTGCAGCACCTGCAACAGTACATTTATATTCAGAGGGGGTGCTGGTACCCAGACACTTTACAATCACAGCAGTTATGTTTACATCCTACAACCCAGCGCTGTGGCTAGAAATCTTTACTCACATAGAGGATAAAATGAAGGCATTTACTGATGCTAAACCTGGGTGTTTCATTTCTGACCATAGCAAGAAACTAAATAATTGTTAAATAAAATAATTTTTGTTGTTGTTGTTGTTTGTTTTTTTTAACAATGGCTGTTCTTGGGGCTCCAGGAACACCAAATATGCCCCTGATTAAACTGAATAGGGTTTTTCTGGTGTTTCATAAACCTTGTTCAAGCCATCTATCTACACTGGAGCAAATGTAGATTGACATGCCATCCATCAGGTGGCAGTATCAAGCGAACGGCACATTGCAAGCATTAATCAAAGAAGAGATGGGGTCTATTTTCTTGTGGGCGTCTTCCCTAAAGTTTATAAAGGTCTTTCACGAACCCTAACTTAGCTCTCTCTGCAATGTCCCGAAGGCAACATCCTTTGTCTGTTGACAAATGAATGCACCAGTAGATCTTAAGTTTCAGTAACTTAGCAAAAGTAAAGTTTGGCATCTGATAAACATTGTAACAAGCCATTAACCAAGTCATAATTACAGCAGAATTACAGAAACAGAAGATGACAAAAGACTGAAATGTAGATATTCGTAAAATTATCATGTGAGGTTGCAACTTTTACATCCAGGCATAGCATATCATAGCTTACCTTCAGAACACAGATGTTGTAACAACACAAACATTATATAGTCAGCAGTGACATTTGCGTCTAGTAAAGATTACATTAAATTATTTCAGTGGCAAAAGATGCATTTTATCCAACAAAGGATCAAATTCCAAGTATTTCAGTTTCATTCACTCAGAAAACTCACATGCACCATCTTAACCTTTCATACTGCTTCACTTGGTAAATATTTAAAGTGTTAAACATTGTGTGCTGTGGTGTGTTCTCATAAAACAAATGGACATTTTACACTTTATTTGTAATATTTACGATTTGATGAAACCCCACATCAGTTAAATATAATGTGCATAATTCTGATTTCGTTTTTTCATTACTAGAGTAATGCACTATGTAAAGCATAGGGAGACATTTTGAGATTCAGCTGTACACACACTCGCACGCGCACACACACACACACACACACACACACACACACACAAACACACACACATACATACACACACTCACACTCAAACTGTGCACCCAGCTGGACAGTCTCTCTGATTCTCTGCCAGAGTCCACTCTAGTGCCAAGGTCGTAGTGTGCCTTTCTGTCAGTTTGTGTGTGTGTGTGAATTCGTGTGTGTTTGTGTTTATGTGTGTGTGTGTGTGTGTGTGTAATACTGCTGCAGTTCTAGGCTGTTATACTCTGATGGGGGTTGAAAAAACCCCTCTGTGATTAATAGTCAGACAGAATACTGCAGATGACCTGTCCAGTTGGAGCTGAACTGCAGTATTTTTACCCCCCCAGTCCTCCGCTTTCCACAATATGCACACATACACACACACAGTAACCCTGCTGTAGACACAAATCTGTAAAATTTGCTCTGTGAATTTTCATTTGCTTGCTTGGTTAATGCTATATGTAATCTTTGTTTAAACTAGAACTGAATCTGAGCCCTTTCAATAACTGAGCGGAAGTTACAGAATTATATATATATAATTATTTATAGGCAGATATTACTATAAATTTATAGGCAGATATTGCTATAAAAATCTGCTTTTAATATATGAATTACTGTTGTGGAAAAATAATTATTGTATGCACAATATCAGTAAATAAATATGTAATATAGCTACTTTTTAGCAAATTGCTGTCATATAACTTTCCACTTTTATGCACACATTTGTTATGATAAAGCTCCTCTATAGGTAGGCTTTGAGGCTTTGAATAAGGGTCTAATGTAGGAATGAGGGTCGGAGGTAGGAACAAGGTGCATATCTATATGCTAGTTTTACATTACAGTTATAACATTACATAATGACATTACTATTTTAACATTACAACTGCAGCATGTTGCAATATAGCTACAATTTGGAATTAGTGCATCACAAACTCACAAACACTCAAAGAACTTAGTCTATAGATTATTGTTCTTCCCTTTTTTCCCTAAATGCTCCCCTTAATGCATCAATACCCAAGCCTAACATTAACTTCAGGTATCTTTAAAGCTGTTTTCACAGTTGTGGTCACTCATATGAAACATCTTAATTGAATGTTGGATAAAATGTCTTCAGGGAAATGTTTCAGTTTGTAGTGAAGTATAATTAAATGTATATAGAATGAAGTAAATGTAATTATCCCTAAAGCCTTTAACTTGCAGTGAAATAGTAAGATGTTTTTTGCAAGTGGCTACTGGTTTGCTTGAGTTTAATTTTTTTGTGGCTTTGCATCTTTTTCATTTGGTTTAGTGTTTGTCTTTTTGCGGTGAATAAAGCACACCAAATTTTTCATGTGGGTGTTTGTTGAGTGGTCATGGATTTTTTAGGCCTGCAAGCCGGTCCAGATTTGTCTTCATTAGAGCCAAAAGACTCCTAACCAAAACACACTCTGCAGTACATTTCCTAAAATGTATTCAGAAACGCATTGCTTTGCCATTTTGTTACTGCTCGTCACTCACTTCTGGTAGAAGCTCATGCTGCCCAGATGATATGAGTGTCTGTCAAGAGTCAAATGTTAAAACAGCAGAGCATGCGGGCAGTGCAGTGCTGACATGCTGCGAAAAGATGAGGAAAGCTTTGATGTTGCATTCCCTCGTTTTGGGGTCAACCCTCTGGCAGCAGAGTAAAAGAACCTGTCAGGCCTGGGCTCATCCACTTTTGCCATTAGCCAACACAATAAAGGTATCTGAATGAATAAACAAAGAACAAAAAGGAATCGCTAAAAACATAATATTCCCTTATAAATATATGACATAACACAAATTAATCAGTAAAAAATAACTGTGAAGCATTTGCTAAATGTTGTTCCCTGCTGAGCCTCAAACACACTCCCAGATGTAATTTTCAGCGGTAAAGAGAAATAAGTGTGGGGAGTAAGTGCCTTTGAGTGCTATAAATAAGTATTTAGGCACTTTGATTTTGTTATTTTCTGTAAGCAACTAACTTTAAGAAAAGCATACAAACACCATAAATGTACCGCACTAATATTTTTATTGCCAAGCTGGTATTTGAGACATGTATGATAAGAAATAATTAACTTTGGTTCATTTTTCCTTGCAAAACCTTTTTAACTCTTTAAGGTTTTAAGGGGACTTCCAAAACAATGTGTTCTAGTTTGTCTAAGAAATAAAGATGGCTACAGAAACCTTTGGTGCTTCTTCTCCAGAGGCAGTGGCAGTTTTGTTCAATACATGTCTTTATGGATTGCAGGAGGTACCAGGATCTAAATCTGGCAGCCTCTGCCAAGAAGCTAAATCTTGGTCCTGGTTGGACCTTCCAGCAGAAAAAAATCTAAATCCACTTAAAACGGTTTTAATAAATACAAATCAGACTTTTACCTTGGCTATCCATGTCCCCTGACCTAAATCCAGTCTGCATGTAGGAATGTGTTAAAAAATTACCTCTTTCATTCCCTCAGCTCCTAATAAGTAGAGGATGCTAATAGGGACGGCATATTTTTGCTGAGTAGTTTATTTTGTGATCATCAGGGATCATCTTTATTTTTCTTTTGGTAAAATATAATATCGAATTGTTCTGTTTTCTTTGCTGAGTAAAGTCATTTGTTAAAGATTAAGATGAATTTTCACCAGCATTAGTTTTTTTACTGTATTTGTTCCAGTAAGTACAAGGTTCAAATAAATTGTGTGTATATTTGAATTGGATATTGTCACAATAAGATGGAGGCTGGGTGAACAAACAAACAGAGGCAAGAGGTAATCCACGGTTTAAACAAAAAGCCAAAGCAAGGCGACACAAGTTTAAGGCACAGGGTGAAGTGTTTACGGAAACATGTGGTGATGACAACAGCCGAGACGCCATATCCATAAGCTGCAACATGTTATTTATTTGTACAGGGACACTAGGGACACCTGGACAGGGGTTAAATACAAGGACAAGGAAAGTACAGGGCTAAGACAGGGAATAATATCAAAACAAAAAAAAAATTTTGAAAACAAAATGAATGTATGTGTCCTGCTTTAGCTCTGATTCTGTCAGCATTCTGGTCTCACTTGAGGATTTCCGGGCTAGACTGTGTGAACATGTCCTGAAGACTAACATGAAAGCTCTATACAAAAATAGTTCAGCACAATAACCACAGATTTGTCCAGATCTAAAAGTGCACTTATGAAGCAGCTCGTTAACAGCTTAGGAATTGTAGATGGATGCATGGAAGGATGGGTGTATGGGTGGGTGGGTGGATGGATGCGCACACAGACAGACAAACAGATACATAGACAGGCAGGCACCAGTATATACCAGTTTTGTTGGACATTATTACCCCTCAGAGCAAAGCTTGTGTTTTTTTTTTATAATGAGCTGGTGTTCTGTATTACAACGTTTGACTGATGCATCAGTTCTGGTTTCTATTATATATAAAGCCTATTCCCCCCCAGGCACAGGAATGATTCCCACCAGCCAATGTCATCCCCATCTTTAACAGCAGCTCTGGAACTGCTACTCTGCAGACCATTGTGAAAATATGTTCCCACCAGGTTTTACTTGGATGTGGGCCGAAACCCTTGATTTTTCGGAAATCGAAGGTCATGTTTGAGGTGCGCTCCGGTATAGGTGGAACGCTCATACATGTCAAACCCAACCTGAACTAAAGGAGAGTTTTAAACAGTGCACAAAACAGGGTCACAGTGACAATAATATGAATGAACTTAAAGAATGTTCTTTGAGAGAGGAACACACACATCCTGTGGTTATGTTGTAGTGCTCTATACTGTACAAAGGCTGAATGAATGACACGCACTTTGAATGGTTTATACACTGCCACTGTAAAGCTTTTGAGATTATGTGCTTGTAGAAGTCATCTTTCCTCATCTACTCTCCTTTTCCTTCCTTTCCTCTCCTCTCCTCTCTCCCTCTGGACTCTGTGCCCTACTTGCAATGTTCCATAGCCACACTCACAGAGACCCTTACACATGGTAAAGTTATGAACTGGAGGTTTAAACCTGCGTAAGTGTGAAATACCAATTTCAGTAGGATTACAGCGGTCACGGAGTAGAGAGGGTACGGAATACTTGCACACACACAAACACACCAACACACAGTCACACGTATGATGCTTTTGTGTCTCCATCATATCAGCATGGCTATTCAAAGCATAATCAGTGAAACAGGCTCTGAACTTTGGAGTGCTATTGCTGTTTATTTGATGATATATTGAAGTACATGCCACATAAAATAGTTTAGGTCTTATTCTTTCCAATGTGTTAAACTCAAAATAAATAGAAATTGTGCAGAAAAATGGCATAGATGTACTCTGTCTAAGACTTATTTTTACATTGTAAATCAACAAAACTGTGGAGGTGTTCGTGTATTTGCATGCGACTGTGGTTAATTAATCCCTTCATTCATTATCCAAGCTGCTTATCCTTAACAAGGGTCACAGGGGGTACTGGAGCCTGTCCCAGCACTCATAGAGTGAAACACGGAGGTGTGATTAATTTTGATTCATTATTTCATTTATTTGTATTATGTGTGATTATGACTAATTGTGTATGTGTGTATATATAATGTTCTGTGCAAAAGTCTTCAGCAACCCTCCGCAATTCTTCATATTTTGCTTCCAAAGAGCCAGGTTTTCTTGTATCTTTTAATGTTGTTTTGAGGAATTGTTCCCTCCTGAAGGACTTTGGCTCTCGTTTTCAGTCAAGTCCTCTATATGACCTAGTTTTGGTTTGTTAAGCCACACAGTGACCTACATTTGAATCATTTAAGCATAGCAAAGCCATGTCCACAAATACATGGGTATTTCTGAAAACAAAAAAATATCCATCATATGTGTGGCACTCAGTAAGATGCGAATCTTCGTTTTTATGGTCAAAAATGGCCATTCAGGAGCTTTCAAGCACCTAGAAACACATAGAAAAACTTCTGTTTTTAGAAATACCCGTGTAAGTGTGGACATGGCATTAAGGACTGAACCACTAAAGACACAGGAGCTGATAATCTGGTGGTGATCAGTATACTGGTGCTGCTGAATGCTACGTGGTTGGAACACCTCCATCTAGGCACCTTGTATCTAAAGGCCCTAGGGGTGGAGCCGTATTTGGAAAGGCACAAATAACATGTTTTTTTACGAATATGATATTCGGACAAATACTTTTAAAAATATTTGTATTTTGGAACAAATTGCTCAACATAATACTAAATATGAATGCAACAACAATGCCATTAGGAAAAAAATCTGTTAACAGTGTAAATACTGCTGTCATCAGGAGGTTCAAAAAGATTTAAAGAATAGCGTATTTGTATGACCCCTGAGAACCCTTTCCCGTTTTACAGCTCTCTTCATAAACTCATTAGCAAACCACAAACTATGAGCCATCTCTTCTGTTTTGTTGTTCTTTTTCTGCTATTATCCTGGTAACATAGTACTTCAGAAACTGCCTTACTGGTCTGTAAACAAACCTAAGACCTATCTTACCCCATAGACCAGTCTAAACTACTTTAGTGAAACTGGCCGTATTCACACATCACACTCAGTCTGGACTCAGACATTATGTGGATTTTGTACAAGCAAGATCCTCCTGGTAGTATCTAGATAAATGAGGGTTGCAGTGTCTGAAAGTGGGTTACTATGTAAGGCATATATATATATTTTAGCATTCGGCTCTGATTGGGTTGATGTTTATCTTCGGATTCTGCCGCACCTGCGTCCACTTATAAGGAGCATAATGGCTGCCTAATGACTTGAATCAGGTGCAGCATGGTGGTGCTACTGTGTGGAAAGGAAAATGTGCATGATGAAGCCAACCTGCATCATCAGCAGTGGAGCCTTTATTGAAGGTTGGCACCAAATATGACAATGAAATTGGCAATGAGAGTTGGCTCTGTCAGATTCCCTTCAAACAATACTGGCATTTTTGCTCTGGTAAAAAATATACTGGTAAAATTACACTGAATATATTTTCAGTTATTTTCTTCTCATTTCACATAGTTCTGTACTGTTTGTAAGATAATTGTATGAGAGGACAAACATAGGAGATCCTGGTATAGTGTTTGAATAGTTAATGATTTTGTATGTTAATGATCAAGCTTCTCACCGGCGGTTCCAGGAGAGTGGGTATGGTAGTGAATGTCCTTCTACAGTGTTGGAAAGCACCACAATGGCCATGATAGAAAGAATTTTAATGTTCAAGTTACAGTACAAGACAAGATACTGTCACCTAATAACCAGCATGTGTCAGCCAAGCAAGAAGTTAATATTTGTGATATGTGACATTACATTGCTGTTTTCCATTTTCCTGCTCATCAGAACTGTCTGAATGTGAAATAGCAACACACTGACGAAGGCTGGCTGAGTTGCGCTTGTTGATTTGAGTGGGGATGATTGTTTGTGCAACGTGATGCAGAATTGAGCAGCAAATTCTAACAGCCGGTTGAATCACATGCCTTCTCTGCAAGAGAAATACTCCAACAGATACCTCACATCCCATATTACAGAGGGCAGAAGGTGAAGTGGAAATGAAGTGACAAAGAAAATGCAGTTCTTTGCTATTTCTATCCCTGGCCACTTTATCGGATACTTCTTCTTTGTAGCCATCTATGTGTATTGTTAAACGCTGGGGGTCCTGAGAACTGATTTAAAGTCTGATGTCCTATCCATTACTTCAATGGCCCTGCTTGATCCATTAGAACTGTGCTGCACCACAGCGCAGTCATACTGAATGTGTCAAAGGTAGATATTTTTTGCCTGATATATGGGATATTATTTAATAAACTTAACACATGGTGTAATTTTAGCCCCACATAGCCCCACATTTCAAGGTCAAATGAAGTGTCTCCAGATATTACAGGGTATAAAGGACACAGAGTGAACAAATATAAAACTATGAATACAGGTTTATTCTAAATTCAAAGTAAAAAAGTCCCTGAAGTGGGGCCAGCACAAAGTACTTTTTGGTCAATTCCTCGACAGCTGCTGCAAAAAAACACAACATTTTTAAGGCAAGCATCCCTCTTGGAAGTGCATGATTCCAGTGCATTACCATTCATTTGCAGAGTAGCACCACAACAGTAAAACAATCTAGCACTTCACTGGCTAAGATCTAGTGAAAATGATTGAAGCTTTACAAAATTTGACACAATGCATAACTACCACAGTCTTTAAAAACATGCTACTGTTTATGGAATTTCCTCCATGGGAGAACTTCAACTTACAGTTTAATATCTCCAGAATTGCTTAAGTTAAACATTTTAAATGTGGTATGTTTACACTTTTTGTCTCACTCAACCAAATGTTCAGCAATGGCCTCTCAAAATTCAGCGGCCAAAACATGTCTGTTTTAATGGCCAATCTTACTGAAATTTTGTTGGCTTATTTATAATGACTTATTTATAATTTCAAACAAATCAGCTGTATGTTTTCCTCTGTTCCTCTGACATGTTTTCGTCTGTCTTAAAATTCATCTTTAAATCCTTATGCAACTTTACAACATTAAATAGATTTCTTTTACCTCTTGAAGATGTCAAATTTTAAGTATTTGTCCGAATACCGGATTCGGTTTCGGCCCCACCCCTGGACTCCACATACTGTGTTGTGCAGGATTACAGTCAAAATCTGTAAATTGTGTAATTCATGATTCTACTATTCTTCAATTTTCCTTCTTATCAAGCAAGATAGAACACTGAGGCTAATGCAGCCTACAATGAAAAATGTATATAAACCATATAAATGGGCAAAATTCAAGTTTGAGAAGAGCTGCAAAACTGTTTTCCATGTTTTCATATAATAGTGTTGTACAGTGTCAGAAACCACAGCAGCAAGTCTGTTGGAGTTTCACACTGTTTTAAGAAAAAGATGTGAGTTATTTAGTGTGATTCTGATAAATGTTGGGGTAATTAGCTTTGCAGCTTGAGTTCAAATTGTTAAAATGTCTTGGCTGACTGACTACATATGGGGTGAGGAGGAAACATTTGAAATTTTTATTTTTGAGAGTTTGAAGGATTGAAGAGAGTCGTATTTCAGTGTTCTATATGTTCTACATTCTGCTGTTTCCACAAAGTGTTATTCAGATGATTCCTGTCGTGATGATCTTGCTGTCCGCTTGGCTGGCATTTACACAAATGTCGCTGACAACAAAGAAGTCAAGTGTATTCCTGTGGTGATCTTAAATTAGACCTAAATTAGAGCCTTTTCAGCCTGAATACAAATCAGAGCTTCTGAATGGTTTGATGCATTTAAATGGCACCTTGTGGATTTTTGTGTGGAAATATTTCTCTATTTGTGCATTCAATTTATGTTTAAGCAGTGAATCTTGCTCAAAAATGCCATCTACGGGTACAGTGATTACTGACGAGGTTTAGTGAATTTTGTGTTTTATAAAGCATTTTTGGACATCCTCTATGCACAATCAGACAGATGGCCTTTCTGTTCATCAGAAGGCAATATGTGTGTGTGTGTGTGTGTGTGTGTGTGTGTGTGTGTGTGTGTGTGTGTGTGTGTGTGTGTGTGTGTGTGT
>JBBMFX010078169.1:0-24137 GCA_037832545.1 Rhabdalestes septentrionalis
TAATATTGTGTATCTGGAATGAATTTTAGATCTTTAAGTCCATCTCATGAAAAACCGGAGCAGGAACAAAGGTGTTGTGTTTATATTTTTGGTGAGTGTAATTTGCACTTATTAAGGAGAGCAAGTCAGTATTTTGGTAAAAGTTGTTGAGAGATAGCGGCTAACCTCCATACCCAAGTACTTAAATTCCTCTTGGGCATTTTTTAAGGAAAAAAGGCAAGAAGAAAATGTATGATAAATAAAAGAATTAATAAATTTCCACTCAACTCAATGCCATCAGATGAAAGCACCCCTTCTGGGCATGTTGGCCAGAAAAATGGGTAACATTGAATAGTTTTCTTCAACTAGGTAACCTAGCTTTGTTTCAGACCAGCAACTCTGGCATTACCCAAAATGTGTTTCAGTGTCTACTTTAATTATGACTAATGTATTAATCCCTCTAACATTCCTGGATAGTCTTTTATTGAGGTTATCCAGCACATGAATGGACCCTGGGTTAGTAAAATTAGAAAAAGTAAAATAGCTTTAGTTGCCAAAAGTCAAAATATGCAACAACAGTTAAAAAGCAGGGAGAAAGAAGTCAAAGGTAGCAGGGAGGTAAGTGGGGAGACAGAGAAAAAAATTAGGGGTGTGTAATGTTCCAGTTTTGTTTATCTAGACCTACAAGCCCCTGCCCCTGTCCCTGATGTTCCAGAAAGGAGAGATGGGAAAATGGGAAAATAAATTCAACAATTATTTCTTAGGTGTCCAGACAACCATACAACAAAACTACCCTCTAACTGGGGACCCCATCAACACTCTGCGATCTTCTGTTGGTTAAATAAAAGAGGGGTTAGTGGAATGATTCTGAAATGCCCCCTCCTTATCAAATGTCATTAAACCTTTCAAACTGTGAACTACAGTAGTATTGAAAAGGAATGTGACCGTTAGAACTTAAATTAGTATTGTGGATACTAGGGGTGTGCAGAGCGGCCGCTATTCGTGTCTGTATTTTTATTTGTTAAAAGGGAAAGTTATTCGTATTTGTATTTGTATTCATATTCGAGTAAAATATAAATGCAGTGCAAACTCGTTATTTGTGCTATTCCAATTGCTGTATTCAGATTCGGCCCCGCCCCTATTTGATACTATGCAAATCAGAATAGTAGACATCCAAAACATTCAGTTTGGGGCATTTCCTTTGTTTATTGGCTTTGGGCTATGCAGTTGTATGAGATATTCAAAATACATTCACAATAAAACACTGCAAATGACGGCCACTACGTTCATGGCAAACTTTGAAAAAGCATTGCTGGCAATTCAGGGAAACAGTCTGGCACTCAGTGAACAGAGTTGGGAGATTTGAAGCCAGCCACTATTAAGAAAGAAAAATGGGGAATCTCTAGACAATTTTATATTATTTTATATAAGTGCAAAAATATACCTAGAAGGATTTGTGCCACGCAGTGGCTTGTAATATTCTAAGTATACGTTTGGTCATCAGTCGACAGTGTAAATTAAAGACAGTTGTGTGCTGTGGAGGCATGGATGGCAGCTGAGGGAAGCAGCTCAGTGCTAGCAGAGCAGAGCAGAACTAAGAATCAGAAAGCCAGCCAGGGCTGAGCATAAAAAGAAACCCAGCATTGTCATGTAAACATGTCCCAGCATGCAACTAACTGTTCCCGCCACTGACCTTTTATATACAGCTGTGGAAAGAAAGAGACCACTTTTCCCTGTTGCGTCACTGTGTATGTGTGTGTGTATGTATGTGTGTGTGTGTAAAATGCACAGGTTGCTGTTCTTTTCTGAACTATTGCAGTGTGAGCTTTGTAAAAAATAAGAAATGCCTCCATATGTGTTGTGAGTTCAGTAGTGTTTGTAGAGCCAGCAGCTTCACTCCTAATTCAGTTTCTGATGGATGAAACATACACACACACACACTCTGCTCTTATCATCACTATTTTAATTTCTGCAACAGTAAATTAATGTAAGTGTGTTGTGTAGTTTGATATTTCTGAGGTATAATACATTATTATTAAGTATTATTTTTAAATTGTCCATCTTAAAGTTTTATAGGGAACTAACAGCATGGGAAATGTTATTCGTGAGATAAATAGCACTCTTGGCCTTCTTATACCAGAACTTCCAGAATTCCAAGCAGTCCATCAGGGTCTAACCAGATTTCATTTGGTAGGAGTAGTGGTGGCAATTCTCTGCCAGGGCGCTTTGCTGAAGGAGTCAATGTAAAACTGTCATAGAGAATAAATACACAAAATATAGTATATATAAGCCAATTATTTGTTTAAAGTCCTGCTCATCACCTGCTCTTTCCACATTCCCTTTACAATCATGGGTACTACAACGGACTTTGTTCTCCCTCTTCCCTCACTTCCTCCCCTTCAGGGTAAACCTCACACTAACAATTGGTGCATTACTGCAAGGATTTTATCACATTCAGTCACAAGACAATTTGTGAAGTCAGATAAATTTGCTGGGTGGTTTGTTTTGGATTAAAAGTGTCAATCCAACTCATCCCACAGGTACTGATTGCAGCTCCATCAATCCAATGCAGTTCCACTGCTCTGCAGTCCGATTCTTTATACTCTCCTGGCTGACACTTGGCAATGGCCATTTTGACCGTGGCCAATCTGAGGCTGTTCCAAAACCACCCATTCTACTCAAAATATGTTTCTATGGAGATTATACAATCTATGTGTGCACAGCTGTACACCTGCCTCAGCAACCGAGATTCTATTTTAAAAGAGAGTTGGTTTTATAATACAGGATTGGAGACCTAACTGAGGCAGGTAACTCGCAGAAAACTGTTAAAGGATTTTTTCTCTTCGACTAAGTATTGACATGTATGGCCCAAACTAGAGGCCTAGCTCTAATAGTCACGGTATCAATAGGTAATTTTCTTTCCTGACAGGCACACACGCACACACATTTACAGTCTGAACTGCTTGCCTCCTCCTCATTCCGAACACATTGAACTGCAGACATGCAGACCTTTTTAAGCATGGATCTTGAAATGGAGGTGGGTGTCACAATTTTTACCAATTCAGAAAGAGCTCACCTCTCTTTTGAAAGACCCTATTCTCCTTGCATCTCTCTCTCTCTCTCACCCTCTCTCTCTCTCTCTCTCTCCCTCTCTCTATCTCTCTCTCTCTCTCTCTCTCACACTCTTACTCTCCTGCAGGGCTCAAAACAAATCATTATCTCATAAGAAAAAAAATTCCAAAGCCTCTTCTTTTCCTCTTTTTAACTGACTCCCAAACCTCTCTCTCTTTGTCTTGCACAGACACACACACACACACACACACACACGCGCGCACAGACAGGCACATGCATACATAGGCAGATCATTAAAAGGTGGCACTTTGTGTTTTATTTGAATGTCCTCTCTTAAGCTATGAATTATACTCGGTAATTTGATGTCAGCGTCAAGCACAAAACACATTTCCATTCTTCGGCGCATAAAGCGAGTCAGTCGCTCCAGAATTTTAAAAAGCTCTCATTAAACTTTTACCGTGTGTCTACACCGCGCCAAACAGAAGGGAATAAATGACTGTCAGCCCGTTGTTGGTTTAGGCTCTACGTCTCTTGCCGATGACTGACGCTTTTTAAACACATCTCGTTGACACTGCTTTTCCAGTGGATCACTTTGCTCGCATGCGTTTGTTTGACTTTGTCATCTCTTTGTCGTCTGATCCTGAACAGCTCCACAAGGACTTCTCTCCGCTGGATTATTGTACTTTGGAATTGAATATAGTGTTCTTTCCCTTTCAAAAAATGCATGCTCGGCCCATGAGAGGTAGGCTCCTTAAATAGCTATCACATGGTGTGTCTATGAAATTTGTAGATCTGCAAGGCCCCAGTTTGAGACTTGGCCACTTGCTAGGCTCCCTCAGGTCATTTGAAGGAGGCAGGGAGCTGTTTTGCCCTAATTACGGACAGCAACTTTTATTTAACTTAACAGAAACTCACCCTAACCCTCTGTGCTGAATCTTTGTTTAACTTTTACAGTGGTATACAAGGCTATGCTGGTAGTCTAGCCTTTCAAGCAGATTTAGGAGGGGGGGGGGTTGGGAATGAGAGACCAGTGCAATTAAATCAGCATCATTATGACAACTAGACCATGCCAGTGTCTGTTCAAGTTTTAAAAAATCTGGTATAAAAGTAAAAGTATAAAAGACACGGCTGTAACCAACACTCTCCTCCTGCAATGTGACCAGTTGGAGGGTAAAACACTACTAGAAGTATGTCAAAGGTTATTATTGCCATTTTGTTTAAGGCTAAACAAGATATTTGCTTTCTTTTAATTGATCAAGTTCTGTAAACACTGCATTTCTCTTATTTTGATGTATTGCCATTTCCTTTAAACGCATTCTTTAAAGAACAATAGATTTATATGGAATATTTTTGTTTATGGAAATTTGGAGCAACGTGTCAGCTGCTCTCAGAATCTAAGACTGTTCAATTCAACACTTGAAAATAAAAATCTGAGAAACTGAACATTTTTACAGAGGTCTCTCATTTTTTTTCCCGAACTGTATAGATCCTCATTAGGGAGTCCATTTGGTTTATGCTAGTCCCTTACAGTAAAGGGTGTGTGTTTGTATCCACCACAGAGTGAGCTACAGCATTTTTAGAGATGTATTGCAGCATCTTCAGAGACACATTACAGCATCTTCCGAGATGCTGTAGTATCTCTGACTTCAAGATGAATGTTTGAAAGCTGTATCCTCCATTAGTACTCTACAGTATGTGACTTGGCACTGTTTAGTAATTCACATGCTGTAAGAGCCCCAGAATTGTAACTGGCTAACCTAAGTGACCCCCTCAGAAGCCATAAAGAAGCTGGGAATTGATAGTATCTATTCTAGACAGAGTAAAGTATCTGTTGTTAATCAGGATTAGTTTCAAATTGTCTGATTTTTAAATGTATCATAAGTAACGGGACACAGCCTGTAAATACAGATATACATTACCATGCTTGCAGCAACTAGGTTACATTTTAGCTTTCAGCTGTAGATTAAATGATGTTTTTACTGTGAGTGATTTAACTACATTAATATCATATATGAACACTCACTAATAAACAAAAAGTTTGTGTGTAGGTTTTTTCAGCCAAAGATCCTTAAAGGCAGACAGGATAAGAGGCAGTTATGCATTTTTAAATCGAAAGTTATTTTAATATACCATCAAATATGACAATTATAAACATCTTGCTGTTCCATCTTATATCTTTTTAAAAATGTGATTATAGTCATATCACTACATCTATAAGACTTATTAAACAAGACATTTGTAACATAAGGAGTCGCACCGAAATAGAACATCTGGCAAATGCACAATCTTAAATGAAAATGTAGACACAAAATTAAATTACTCAGTGTTACAATTTAAAAAATTTCTAACGTTCATTACGTTCTAAGTAATAAGTGAACATGGTGTATTACACAGATTATTGCCCTGTTACCTTATAATCAGAAGATTAATAAGCAAATATTTTGGAACACATTGTCAAATTGTCACCCTGTAAAGGTTTGAATGTTTGTGCTGATTTTGTAGAACCTTTTATTATTTTCTCCATAATATCTTCCCCCTAATAATTCAGATTCCCCACTTTTAAACCCACACCAGTGAGATTTTGCCTGCAGGCACTGTAACAGATTTCTAAATGGCAAACGAAAGGGTAGGAAAACAGATAATATATTGTTTAATCATTTGTTCCTTAAAAGTGAGGACAAATAAATATAATGAATATGCATAATCCACAAGAGAAAGACACTTTCCAGAAATCCAGAAATGCCTTTTTGTTTCAGACAGAATCCAGGTCGTGGCCACAGGCTTTCGGATTTTTTCTATGCTGTTCAAACTACCAAATGGAGTACAACCAGCATAAACAGTTAATCTGCATCGCAGCTCACATGAATACAAAGAGAGCACATCTGGCCAATTTGATTTAGTGCAGTGTAGTGTGTAAAGAAAGGACCTCACCAGGAATTACCATAATCGTCTCTCTGGATGTCATTCTGCACAACCGAGGGTGACTTTTAAGGTTTTAAGACCTTTAAGCCTGCGTCTGTCCAGCTGAGTTATGTGAAGGCTGTGAATATTTACTTCTGTTCGTTATTTATTTTCATTGGGTATTTTAATGCTGTACCAATGGAAGGTTTGTCTGTAGTCTTGTAAACATTTATAAATGATGATGTTGCCCTCTTGGCCAAAAAAGATGGATTCATTTCAGTTCAAATGCCATATACAGATTTCTGATGATATTGGTAACATCAGTCTCAATTTAAACGGGTACTCAAAGTCCAACAATGTATATCATTAAAAAAATATAAAGACATTACAACTGAAACTTTAAAGTGAATATTGTACACTATAGATGAATAGTACGATTAATTTCTCTTTGTAACCTTTTCCAGTGTGTAACATTTGCACTAGGAGTACAATGCAACCATATGTCTGGTGAGTGGCATCAAGATCATAGCCGTATGTTTACTGTGACATTTTTTACAGCATTCTGCATTGTGGCAGTTTCTCAAGGTGCACAATCAGCTACACTTCTGTGCCCCAAGGCCAGAACTTGAGATGGATTCCCAGGAGTGGTTATGCTGACACTGTCGCATGCACTTAACTAAATTCCCTAACACAACACATCTCTGGGAAGCATAGTCAAGCCCCCCTGAAGCATGATCAAAATATTGATAAGTTGCCTGAGAAACTGTTTAACACTTTGAGCCTGAAGGAGAATTTTTGCCCTATTGCTCATAGAAGTCATGAGAATTTAAGAGAGAGGGGGGCCGGCTTTTCTATGCTAGCAACCCATGATGGAAAATCAACCATCTCCCATGGGATACAACAGGCATCACCAAATGGCGGACCTCGGATCCGGACTGAGTGATAGTTCTGTAAATTCACTAGATTAAGTCATTTTCATGGAGCATTATTTTGGATCCTGGCTATTGACAGCAGATGCTGCTACTTCAGTTAATACAACAGTAGCTTCACTCGTTAGTTTTCTAGTGATGGGAATTTCAGCTCTTTTCGGAGAGCTCCCAAAGAAGAGCCGGTTCTTTTGACTCCCAAAGGCTATTTGTTAATTTTTTTAACACCCGTCCCAAACCAACCCGTCAGAAGATCCAAACCACCCCGCCCAACTCGCAAAACCTGACACTACAAGAGGAAGAAAACAAATAGTTTACAACACGTTTTGATTGATAATGCAATGTGTATTGTGATTTTTTTATTTATTTGCCTGGGAATACTTTTATTGATGGTGAAAGGGTTAGTTGTGCACTCGGTTCATTTCCTGCATTGGAAATGAACAATATTGTGGAAACCATATGAAAATGCAGACAATATAAGACACAAAATAGACTTCAGTTCGGACCTTCTACTTGAAAGAAATGTAATAACTGGACCTCGGTGTCTTTTAATTGAATACGCCTGGTACACGCAGACCAGTGGAACCAAAGTCAGAGCTCCGGTGCTGCAGGCCAATGTTGGGGATTGATGTAGGCCTTCACTGCCAGCCAGTGAGCTAATTCAGTAAAGACACACTCACAGGGGTTCCATCAGAGTCTGATAACAAAGACTAAGTGTCCTGCCGTTCCTCGGATCCTCCGGCTTTTAATTACTGGCTACAGTTCAAGAATCATCAACTCATTCGAGAGCATGCCGCTTTCTCATACCTCAGACTGAGCAAAGGCGCAGGTGCTTCAGTAGGAAATGGCTTTGTTCCTGTAAGGGCTGAGAATCTTGAATTACCTGGATGACTGCCTCATGTTCTCTCTCAAAGAAATAGCTGTCATCAACACAGCAACAGTGGTGGATCACGCACAGAAACACACAACATTCAGAATCCACCAGAAGCTAGAGCTCTCTTAATCCTCTACCATCATTTCACACAAGACAGAACCAACACAGATGACGAGAGGTGGCAACGAATTCATTGGAAACACATCAGGCTCAATTGCCCCTTCCTCTAACAATCCCCTATAGCAATGATGATGGAGGTCACTTTACACAGTACTACCTAGCGGATATGCGACTCTTTGAAAATCCACAAACATCGGAACCTAAAAAAAAAAACAACAACACTTTTAGTACTTCATTCAGCTAGAAATAATCAGCCCAAATGGCATGTCGCTATCCCTGCCTTTGCGCTAAACATGTTAGGTAGTTATGCTTAAAATAATCAAATATGAGACAATTGTAGTTCGAAAACCTGCAAACTAGCTGGAGAAAGAATTTTTATTTTTGAAAAGCTTATAGAGCTTATAGAGCTTATAGCGCTCAGACTCAAACCCCAGTCTAGCCTGTTTATATGAGGTTTGGACTTCTTTTTTTGTCTTTATTATATAAGCAAGATTACATGCTTTGATAGATTCTGTACAGACTTGTGCAGGGCAAGAGAAAGTTTTTGCTCTTGCCCTGCACAAGTCGGAGAGGTACACTCAGCTGTTATAATCACAATGCCAAGCATGAATAATAGGAAAAAAGGAATAGATAAAATGTATGTTTTCCTAATACTTCTTAGAACTAAATTGCAAAGTAACTACTTTGTAACAGGAAAATGTGATTGCATTACTAAATTCAAGCAATCCTATATGAGCTATTTTCTGAAGAAATCAGCTGGTCTTGATGGCTTCATTTCACCACATACGCTTCAATACACTTCACTGCATATGATATTAAGCCTACAGGAACATGCAAAGGTGTTCTCAGCATAGTGCTGTTTTCATTCGTGCTTTTCTTTACACATATTTTCTGAAAATGAAATAAAACAGGAAGCAATTCAGGTTTCTTAATGCAGGGCTGAGGTAAAGTCCTCCATGGCTACGCATCTATGGTTAATGTAATGATGCTATGGCGTCATTTCTGCAAATCTACTGAGATGCCTTTTTCTACAAATCCTCAGGGCCTGATGAGGGCGTGGATGCGTTCCAATTCATTGAGCTGTCATCAGTGGTCACTTACCCTTAGCACGGCCCCACTGAGGGGACTATCTGGCACAGGTTCAGAACGTGGCTCGGGAGCACGGTGATGTCTGCTGCTATTGTGTGTGATTAGGCCGCTCCCTCACATGGTTAGCCACGTCGAGAGCAATTACCCAGAATGTATGAACAAAATGCAGCAGAGACCACTAGGCCCCTCTGGATGTTTCCAGGCCTCCTGCCTTTCACTGTTGGATGTTTCTGGTGGGAAAAGACTTAAAATGGACCACAATGTTTATTTTCATGCTCTCTTTTGCATCTATACTGTACCAACACTAAGCAATAAAACGGGTGATCAAGTAAGGCTGTATTACTGTTCTCCACCTCTAAATGTCTTTACAGCAAAAATGAGAGAAGGTGTTTTAAGACACCACACAGTGTGAACAATGTGAAATTTTTTCTCTGTATTTAATCAAGTGATAATAAAGTAAAGCAGCCCACGAATGAGGGGCACAGAGGGAGCAGTGTGTCGGGGCGGTACCTTGCTCAAGGGTACCTCAGTGGTAACGCTAGCAGTGTTGGGATATGAGGCCCCAACTATGGGTTGCAGGAGCAACAGCCTAACCCCTAAGCCACCAGCAGCTTTGTACTTGTAGAGGGTTGCTGTGTGCTTGCATTACTATTTTAAGGCAATTTACATTTACGGATGCCTTTATCCAAAGCAACTTTTATTCCTAACCACAGGGGACAGTCTCCCTGGAGCAACTTGGGGTTAAGGGTCTTGCTCAGGGACCCAGTGGTGGTGCTGGAGGTAGGATTTGAACCCAAGACCTCATGGTCCTCATGGTCCAGAGGTATGTATCCTACCCACTGAGCTAACTCCACCCCATTTTTCTAACTTTGATAACCTTGATAGAGAAGTATCAATGGATTTAGACTGAACGATTCCATCTCAACACTTCTGACAACCCTCAGCGTTTTTGGAATGTAATGGTTAGGCAAAAAATACATCTTTTTTGGTTGGCTAGCTTTATTTTTGAATAAGAATTGTCTGCCTTTTCCTGGTCTAGTCATCCTGGAAGTGATGCTGCCTGAGGATTATTGTAAGGAGGTGGAGGAGTTGTGAAAGGATTGTTGCAGATGGTTCTAAAAATGGGCCCCGGGGTGACCTATCAAAACACTCTCACTAGCAGTCACATAGCATCAGAGGATAAATTCAAGAAAACAGTGAAGAAAATGGGGGATGGCAGTGAGAGATGGGGAGAGAAAGAGAGAGACCGTTTGATTAGACAGAGACAGCCCTGAGCACGCTCGTCCCGCTCGTCCTGTCGTCTCTGGCTAAGATAAGGCTCGCGAAAGACAAGGTGATGATCTGCCTCTCTCGGCTTTTCTCCTTCTTTCTTCCAGACCTGCCTCCCTCTCCTTCTCTACTTCTCTGTCTGTAAACAAGAGTAGTCCCACTTCTTCAGCTGTGCCATGGAGTTCGCACCTCTGTCCATCTTCTTCCTTTGCTTTCCTGCCTTTTTTCATTTTCCCTACCTCTCTCAGGGAGCCCCCGAGGCAGGCTTGCACCTGCTGCTGGATCTGGACGAAGGAGTCTGTTCGACCGTGGCTGCCATCACAAAGCAGAACTATGACAGGGTGGCGCGGCGTCACCCACAGCTGCTGTGGTGAGATTTCATCCTCCACAAAGCTGTGCTGACAAGGTCCCACTCCACAAGGCTCGCCTAAAACCGCCACCGTCTCCAGCTTGACAGTGACGCCACAAAAACTGCAACCGCTGTCTCTTTCTTGCCACCTTGACCTCACTTTGATGAGGATGACAAGGAAAAACTTGCCAGTGGTATTTCAAAAACAGAGAACAAGTATCTTAATGTAAAAAGGTGAGGCTTACAGAGTTTTTTCAGGCTAAAACTCCTGTCTAGCCTGTTTAGGTGTGGTTGGATCAGTCGATTTTTTATCGTATAAGCACAATTACATACTTCAACAGATTCCTAGTCGAGTTTACAGTGATGGAAAGTTTTGTTTTTGTCCTAAACGAGTCGAAGGTCTACACTCAGCTGACTGAATGATCACATTATTACATACCATGACAAGCATGAATAATGTGTACAAGGATTTTTTCTTAACACTAGAATGATTGACAGTGTCATCTGATGTAATTTCATTAGGCTCAGAATTAGAATCATAATCAGAAGCGTCTATTAGCCTATTGGAGCAGCAGCATGTTCTGTAAGAGATCAAAAGACCTGGTACTTCTGTACCAAGTCTGTACTAAAAAAATGTAAATGTTAGGGTACCAGGTTTTCTGAAGTACCGGTGGTACCGAGCACCCGGTGGATCCGGTTCCTGCTGCGCTATCAGTGGCATCTTCTTCGTAAAAGCATAGAGACATGGCGACCGGCAGTACTGCGCGGCTCTGAATCCACTCGTTAAAAAGAAAGTAGGAAATAGCCACGTGTGGAAGTATTTTGTTTTTGTGGGTGATGATAATCACCAGAATCGCATATGCAAACAGTGTCACCCAGACTTAATGAAAGAATTCAAGCAGGTATGTTTTAATTTTCTTTTATATTTAGAGCTTTTGTGACAAAAAATATACCCTATATTAATTTGAATGGCGGATTGAAACAAAAACACTGCTATTTGCTTAGTTAATCGTTAGCATAAGCACGGCTAATGCTAACGCGAGTGTCAGAATAAAGTTTCTTTATTAAAGATAATAGTGTACTATTTTTACACACCAGAGGCTTTTAAATGACATGTGAAGCCAAAATATGTGTGTTACAGAACAAATGTATGGTTAATGTTTGAATCTTTAAAATCGGTCCATCAGAAAAGCAGTTCTAGGTTATGAAATATGGTTTCTGCAGTTTGATTAAATAAAAGTCCAGTCAAAAACAGTCCTGTTGTCACGGTCGGAGGTAGTAGCCACCAACCGTGAACTACCTCTCTCCCTCCAATCAGGAGGGAGACACAGGGACAGGTAGCCGGAGAACATAGGTTAAACTTGAAAGTAACTTTATTGAGAAAGAAAACCGGCACGCGGGCCGTCAGGTCATAAACACAAAACAGGAACACAGACAGGGTCAGGATAAATGAGGCGTGAATGAGGCGATGTGAGGGGATGAGGTGAAACCAAGCTAGAGAACAGAAAGCAGGAGGGGTTTAAATACTGGAACCGAACAAAAGGCTAAACAGGCTACAGGTGAAAATCATAAGTGTAAAAAGAACCGGGATGGGGCAGACAGGGCCAGGGCAGGCAGGTTCGGGGCAGACAGGTTCGGGGCAGACAGGTTCGGGGGGCACAGGTTCGGGGCGCGCAGGTGCAGGGCGCGCAGGTGCAGGGCGCGCTCACCAGCCACATTCGGGTATCTGCAATGGGGGAGAAACCATACACAGACAGAGAGGACTCAAACCATGGCACCGTGGTTTACCCCACAAGTCCCAGAACCCTGTAAACAGCCAAGGAAGGTGGCTTAAAGTCCAAACTGCAGAACTTAAAGTCTTTCTCACTGTGCTTCTTCCCTGTGTTCCTCCCCTCATGTGCTCGGCGGCCATCTTTTTATCCCGGCTGGCGTCCCGACCACTCGATTGCTGCCGCAGGCGGGACTTACCGAGGGCCCAGCACAGTGTCCATTACACTGCCCAAGTAAAATTAGGTCCAACAACACAACAGGTAAGGGAATAAAATGCAAACATAATAACCCGAAATAAACAAAATAAACAAATAAACAACCCCAGTAAGTGTAGACATGACACTTTAAATAACAATATTTATATTTGGAAATTTGGATAAATGTTGTCAGCAGTTCTTAAAAACCAAGGCAAAGCTGTTCAGTTCAATACATTTACCTATAAAAGAAAAACATGAGAAACTGAACATTTCTGCAGTGGTCGCATATTCTTTTCAGTAGCTATGTGAAGTAATTACATTTCTATATTCAGGCAGTACAATATCAGCTTTACTCTGAACAAATCAGGTGGTCTTACACATACACTTCAATACACCACTGGATAAGAGATAAGCCTACAGGAATGTTCAAAGAGGTTCCCAGCTTAGTGCTGTGCTCATTCATGGTTCACATGATTACTGCCCGCGTGTGTGTGCATGTGTGAGAGAAGGACTCCGTAGAGAACCTGTAAAGAATACTTGGCATCTAAGGCTAAGAAGGAGCACCGTCATTATCAGTGCACACTAATTTGTTTCTTAGAATTGTAGCATATTATCACCATCACACCTTTGCACCATTTGTATGGTGCCCTGTTTATTTGAACATTAATGAATGTTAAGGATGTTCTTTTATCCTTTACTGTAGTTTCTGTTAAAGTTTTGTTACAGTAGCAATGACATATTTCATGTCTTTGATGGTTGTCAGGTGTTGAAGTGCAGATGCGGAGATATCAAGCCTCTCAACTTCCCAATGTGCAGCAGCTAATCTAAAAGAAAAAAAAAACTGAACAAACTGTCTTACTGGGGCAGAAGGAAAATTATGAAAAGAAATTGTACAAATCCAGAAGAAGAAGAAATCAATTTAATTATGAAAAACATTTCCATATAATTAAAAGGCTCCCTTTCAAAATCAGGGGATTTCACTTGGTTTTCCCATGTCAGCCTAACTTATCTTATTAGAGATGGTCGGAAAGTGGTCACTGTGATGCACAGTCAGTTTTAAACAATGTTCGACAGCAATTCACAGAATATAAAATGAGAAATGTAACTTAAATGTATCAGTGATATCCACTGCAGTCATTCAGTGTTGGTTCGGCCACTTACTTATTTTACCTGAGTGACTGTAACACTCAACAATGTTTTCATTGTTTTAAGTTGTTCTGAGAAATGTATACATTAAAACATAAAATATAAATGTATTAAATTAAACAAAAATAAATTAATGATAATGCTAGTGTCATAAAAAAAAAAGCTTGGTATGTGATTAGTAGACCTAGCATTTGCCTGAAACATGCTGAATTATTTTGTGTTAGTTTTCAGTTTAAGATGATGCTTATAATCACCTTTTCTTGTTTTGAATATGTATACACATTCATAGAATAATTATTGTACAACTTAGGTGGCGTGGGGAAGCTAATGGGTTCTGCAGACACCTGAAAAATCCGACAGGATTATGCCCAAGAACTTTAAACCTTAATAAGCTAAAAAGGTACCAACAGAAAACATTGTTCAGTCATCCATACATTTTAAATACTAGGGGGCTTTAAAGATATTTGGGCTTGATGCATGTACTTATACTACATACTAAACCTTTCCTTCAAACTGACTTAAGACTCCAGAAGGGTTTTGTGTGTTTATGTCAACATGGAATAATGTATAAATGATGCATGACCCTGCAATCAGAAGTTTGAGGGTTTGAATTCCTGAGGTACCTTTGAACAAGGCAATTCATTCAGTGTAGGGATTAAATGCAGAGAAGGAATTTTACAATGTTCACACTGTGAGCTGTGGTGTGTTCACAAGTGACTGTAAGGTTCCACTTTCCTTTAGGTATGGTTCATTGCTAATGGAGTGTATGATGTTAATTGTTAACTACTTTCAGTGTGTGGACATTGTGATGAGGGGGGTGAACGTGCTGGACTTTTATTACACAAACATTAGAGGTGTAATAAACTGAGCCCCTGTACTACCTCGACTACTCAGACCACATTTCCATCATGCTAAACCCAGCATACACACCTCTTATCAGGTGTGCCGAGCCCTCTCTAAAGCAGACAAAAACCAGGGTCCCTGGAGACATTTCTGCTTTTCAGTCCAGGTTTGAGCTCACCAGTGGGACATGTTTAGGAAATCTCCAACCACTACGGCCACAGGACGCATGCAGGAGGGCAGCCAGGCTATCACCAGCTACAGGATATCTCCACCCGCCTGTGACAGCAAGCCTTCCATTTCAGATGTGCTGAATCACCTCTATGCAAGGCACAGAACAACACAGCAGTGAGGAAGATTTCTGCTCGCCCCACTGAACAGCTGTTGTGCCTGATCATGGCTGATGTGAGGAGAACTCTGCTCAAAGAGGCTGGGCAGATCTTCAGCATCACTCCGAGCACCCCTGTTATCCCAACAAGCCCCAGGGACTCCACCATCATCCCAGTGCCCTCTGGTGTTCTGCCTCAATGACTACCCTCCTGTCACACTCACTCCAATCCTCACAAAGTGCTTCGAAAGGCTCATCGTGGGGCACATAAAAGTCACATATTTGTACTGTTCCAACATAAACAAACCTGTACCAACATTAACAAAATCACACCTGAACTGCCATTCCCCCATTAACAACTCTAAATGTATTATAATTGTGTTGATTCATTATAATCTGTATATTTTTCTACCTTGTTTCTGCTATTTTATGGTTAGTGAAGTTTTGTAATGACTTAATTGTTACTCCTACCACACAATTCATTGTATTCTGCAGTTAGTACAAAGCATCCACCATAGTACTGTTTTCAGTATTCAGTACTTTTCCTGTTTTGTCAGTTGCAACAAAGAACAACAGCCCTTCCCACTTTTCTACATGAACCAGCTTTAGAGGAACATTTTACGAGCTGTACACACACACACATGCAGACTCACACTTTCACACAAGCATGCTCTTTTTGTGAGGAACATAAAAGGGTTGAAACAAGTAACCTGCATGTTATAGCAGGAAGTTAACTCTCCCTAGTGGGAAGAAAAACTCCATAGATCATAAAAAAACTGATTTAGACAAACGACTTTATACTTCTTTAATCATGCAGTTACTAAATTACTAAAGTCGATGGAAGTAGATTGAATCACTAACCAATATGACGTTCATTTTATTCATTTGACATTCTTAAATTGTTATTAATTGTTAAAAAATTGTTTAAAAACTTTTTATTAATGTATTCATTATAAAACATGGTCCTACTGTTTTGACGGCCCCGGTCCACGTCCGATAGTGCCGGCCCATGCACTACGAAATCAAACCCCTTAATTTCACCCCTTAATATAACCAAATTTTTTCCTTAATTTCCAGGGAAGTAAGGGAAATTAAGTGGAAAAGTGCACAGATTAAGTCTGATTTTTTCCCTTATTTTAAAAATGTGTCCCTTAAATAACTGAGCCTCCTGAAGAAAATGTCTTATGTTTAGGATTAAGGGGTTTCACACTCGTACCTTAAATCCAATTTTAAGGTCAAATTAAGGGAACGGTTTACAAATTAATGGCCACTTAATTCAAATTCAGGTGTTTGGCATATTTTCAGGGGTAAATTTAGGTAGAGTTAAGCATATTTTGAGTACATTGTGTTTCATAGTGATGGTCACGTAGATGCCTACCCAGTTGGTCCACTCTGGCGCAGGCACTGCTCCGGAGTCGGCGTGTTTCATTATAAATTTTACTCGAGTACAAATACAAATACAAATACTTTTCCCCTTTCAACAAATACAAATACAGATTCAAATAATGGCCGCTCTGCACACCCCTAGAATATTGTAATGAATCTGGAATAATAAACACAGTCATAGTCATCACTTCGGAGCTGAGCTTTTGGTATGGGCAAGCACAGACAGACTGGGTTTGAATGCAATTTAGACTGTAAAGCTTTATCAGGAATATCAATGAAGTCGAGACAGCATGTTTAAAAAAAAAACACACAGATCGGCTTAGATCAAGCCGACATGTTACAAAGGGATGGCATGGCATATTTTATACTTATCAAAGACATGACTGATACGATTGAATGGTAGAAGAGGAGATTTACTATTGGTGAATTTACAAGGAGAGGTGCCAAAGTTTACAGGAGTGTTATACTTGTCACGGGAGTTGCGCAAGCTTCCACCCATGAACTACCTCTAAGAAGGGGACAAGGGAACCAGGGATCCATTTCGGGTACTTTTATTATTACTACCAGGGAAAAGTCTGACAGTGCAACAGCAAGAATGTCTACAAATGAAATAGCTGGAGTCAAATGTACGTACAATCATTCTCTAGAATAAAATATATTCATTCTAAAATGTGGCCTGTGTAAAACTTATGGTACAGATACATGCCATAAAATTTTAATACAGGTGCTAAAATGTTATTGTGTACAATGTTGTGCTCCAAATGGGTGCTACATCCCATAATTCCTTATGGTACATATACATGCCATAACATTTTAATACAGGTGCTAAAATATTATTGTGTACAATGTTGTGCTCCAAATGGGTGCTACATCCCATAATTACTTTCAATATCTTATGTATGTAACGTCTTCCCCCGTGTCCCCAGTGAAGACAGGCACATTCACTAAGTTCCATGCTTTCTTTTCTTTATTTCTCAAAACGAAAGGCTTGATGGCAAGAACAAACAAACAAAGGGCTGCCTTAATGAAAAAATAACCCGCAACTAACTCTGAACAGAAACTCTCATAAATATAAAACCCACAAAACAAACTCCCAATCCCAACTAAGACAAAGTTACCCTCAATCACACCAGCAGCTGACATTATTAAACACCTGACTTACAACTGGTGCGCTCAGGGGAAAAAAAAAACACAACATAAACCAGAACTTCACAGCTTATCTTACGTTACAATGTGCAATAGACGTCTTGTGCAATATTACTACTTGGGCAATATTACTTTTCATTACTTAATATTACTTAATAGTATTTCGTTACTACTGATTTTCTAAAAGTGCAATAACCAGAGGTGGACTATAACGAAGTACATTTACTTGAATACTGTACTTATGTACAGTTTTTGAGTATCTGTACTTTAATTGAGTTGACTATTTATAACTGTCACTTTACTACATTTGAAAAAAAAAAGTCATACTTTTCACTTCACTAGATTTCTATCAAGACTCTCGTTACTCGTAGCTCTGAAAGTGGGTGTTATGGTCTCACCTTTCTAAAACGTGATTATTTTTGTAGGAGATGACAGCCTATCAGAAATCAACACAAGTGATACATCACTTCTGCATGCTGTAACACTGCAACCTTTCTTAAACAGGGTCAATCAGTGGTGGGAGATTGGATGGAGACGGAGATGGCGACTCTTCATGCCCACGAGAGATGGCGAGACTCTGACTCGAGGCACACTGAATTCAGACAAACAAAGACTTGACTTTAGATTTCCCCTCAATGACTTGAGACTTGACACGGACTTGGGTGACTCGTGAGTCATAACATTTGTTCATTTCATGGATTTCTTTTTATCTCTCACTCTTTCCACCCACCCCATCCATTGCCATAATATGAAAAGCGTTAATTAACCAAACGCCTCGCTCCAGTGTCCCATTACTTTTGTCAGAGGTGAAGGGTTTTCGGCTCACTGGGGTTGTTGGAAAGGTGTCACCGAGCCAAGTTTCACATTTAGAGTGCAAGATATATTTTTCATAGTTAACATGTAGATTTAATGCAAATCCTCCATGTTGGTGAGGGGATATTACAGCAGGCACTCCTGCATTTAGAGCTCAAAACTCCTACAGTCCCCATTTAAAGAAGTGCAAAATTGAAGTTTAGAGCACAACATTTCATTTTTCTAACACATATAGCTCTAACTGTGTGAAAATTGCATGGAAGGGTGCTAAATCATGAACAAATTACAGTATTTTTTGGAGTGTGTGCCATGTTTGCCCCTAAGAAACTGCTGCATTTACAGTGGTTCCGTTGTCAACATCGCTCAAATACATAGTGCATACACATACCTTTTGTGTAGGTGTGTAGTGTATATTTTTTATCAATTCAGGTTGTTTCATTCTGTAACATTCTACATTATTCCTTATGCTACATCTTCTACAAGCAAGTTAGATGCTGTAGGCATTTTAAGTGTGGTGGCAATAAATCAACAATGCAGTGAAAAATGTACTTTTATTTTTTAAGTATCTTTGGAGGCAAGTACTTCAGTACTTTAAATTACTAAAAGTACAAAAATTTGACTGTATGACTTCCACTTGAATATTTAATTGGTGGTATCTGTACTTTTACTTAAGTGATGAGGTTAGGTAATTTATCCAGCTCTGGCAATAACTTATTCCAAACCACCATTTGTGTAAATAGTTTTTCACTCATGACTTATTGATAGATATTACAGCAAGCATTTCTCTAGGTAGCATAGACTATTCATATTGTATATGTTTTCTTTCTACAGATTTTTATGTAGATTTTATTTAGACTTAATTAATATTGCTCTTGTGTCTGTGTCTTCATGTGTTGCATGTGTAGTCACCACATAGGCAACTTCCTCCGTGAGTAATGAAGTTTTATTGTTTTGATTCTGATCATTTCCAGCGAAATTTCTGGAACATTTCACATCAAACCTCTCTAACCGTGATCTTATTCGTTGAATTGTTTTGAAACACTGACACGTACGATTCTTCATTATCAGTGGCATAAACCAACTGGGGTGAGAGTGGGCACTTCTTTTAGCACGGACTCTCACTTGGTCCTTACCACTTCCTTTGCCATGGTCCGGGCCTGGCTGGAAAGGCACTTAAAAGCTACAATTTGCACAAAAACAGGCAACCATTACAACAGAAAAGGGAGGACAATCGTCCATTTCTAACCAACAGCTTTCAGAAGCTCTAACCCCCCTCTTCGGATGTTGTGTTAGTTGCATCAAGCAAGTACAGTTTGAGAAAAATAATAGTGGTTAAGTTATGGTCCACACAGAGAAATTCCGGTACTGAATGGCACTCTGTGGTGCCTGGGTCATCCCCCCCACCTCTCCCACCTCTCCCACCCCCTTACCCCCCACCTCTCCCACCCCACCCCCTTACCCCCCATTCTCCCCAGACCTGTCAGAGGCTGACAGCATCCTACAGCGGGCACAAACAGCCCGTGCGTCAAAAGCTCAGCGTCGGTGACAGCTCCGACCCATCAAAGCCCCTATACGCAGTGTGACAGCTTAAACAGGACAGGCACCGCTGACGGAGAAAGGTACAAGGGGACAGGATGATTAAAGCTGCCCAGCCTCTTTCTGCTATTCACTAATTCAGTCACTCCTTCACATCTGAAGAATTAAGACAGACCTCCACCGCCCCCAGCTGGCCAAGCTATGGAGTTACACATACAACACAAAATAAACAGCCCAACCTCTTAACCAATTTGTCTTTATTGGTTTGTCTCTGCACTTACAGTTTTAGGGGTAATTTTCTCAACCAGCAGATACGTCATTTTTGTAAATACAGCAGGTTCATAAGTAATGGGGTGTGATGATGTCCTTTTCAGCGAGGAAAAGATCAGACGGTTCACAAAGATCATAGAGCGACATTCTCTACCTTTCAAATGTTATGGTTCATTCTGCCTCTGTGAATTAAATATTCACTTTTTTCAGAAAGGACCGGGCGTTCCTTAATAAAGGGAGTGTTCCTTCTAGAGATGAAAAGAGAGGAACATTTTGATGTTCTGGAGACAAATCTATAAAGAATCTTACCCACACATCCCACACTTTAATACTGACCTCAAATGCAAAGTCAATATTAACTGCAATAAATTAGCTTTACATATATTAAAAAAGCATGTTTAGAAATCCAAGTATTTTCAGAAAATTACGTATTTGTGTCAAACTATTTGGGTCAACTGAAAGCGATCATAGCGAACTGAGAGCTCAAAAGTCTTGCCATCCTTTTGTAGTCTGTATTTAGTGCCTGTTAGGAATGCTGGGTGCGAGCTGGTTTTCTCAGAGGGAAAAGTGTTGTTTTAGGAAATCACTGCTGTCACACTCATTGATAATTCCTGTTATAGTTTCAAGTGCTGCTTTCTGCACATCTTAAGACTAGCAACTTAAAAAAAAAGTCCCATAGAAACCAGTAAGCTTTGTCAAATGTCGTCAATTTGTTTCGGATAAAGTAGCATATGTGTGATTAACGACTTTTGCAACATAATCATTTAAATCGAATTTTAGCTAAATGGTGGCATGGATGTTTCAGTAATTTGACTATTAAATGGCAAATACGTGTAGGAACAAATGTATCAGGTTTGGAATATTTAAGTTCAGTACAGGGCAGAGCAGTGATTTTGGAAAACGTGAGGTATTCCCACAAAGACAAATAAGCGTAATTTCTGCATATTGATACATTACTGTAGAGGTCTACTGCGGGCCCATTACTCCTCAGCCTTGTTCCAAAATAGGATTACTGAACCAATAAAGAGTTACAAACAAGCTGAGCACATAATCAGTCATTCTGACCAGTAACATAAGAGCCACTTTCAGGATCTGTATCATTATATCTTAAAAAGAACTCCTCACAGTCCATGTTGTGCTGCTATATACAAGAACACTCTAATATTTAAACCTGATTCATTTTCATACACATGCCAGTCACCACTGCACTGACAGTCACACCAGAGCATCAAGGGCGGCAGTCGAGTCTAGATCCATGTCAGATACTGATTGACCTCTGCATGCTCCACCCACAAGCATGCCGTATTGGGTTCTCTGAGCAATGCCACAGAAGAAGCACATTTGTAGATGTGTGAGTGTGAAGAACCATTTAAATCTCAGTAAACCTCCACGCATCGTAAAGATCCCACAAAACTTAAAAGACTCCTTTCAGATACCTTTACACTCTCACAGATTATTCAAAAAAGGTTCCACTGGAAAATTCCTTAAGGAACCAAAGGTGGCCATTCTATGGCATCATGCAAAAATCTTTTAGGCACTTTTTCTTTTGGAGTGTGCATTGCTTTGTCACTACTGTTGTGAGGTGGGAAAAGCACTGCAGAATGCTGGTTTCCCATATGTCTAGTTTCAGAACAAAAAGCATATAGACATATTTAGAACAACAGAACAGTAGCTCAGTAGTGTACCAATGCAAACTGGTAACTGAATGTTATCCAACACTGTAGCCATCAAATTTGAGAAACGTGTATATCTTTTTGCTACAGTCTTGCATTATGTTTAATAGGGTTTTTGTCAAAGCCTATTCAACCAAACAACAGTTGCTAAGAATAAGTTTCTTTTCTTTTTTGAGTGGAGCATGGATTGGTAAAAACAGTCAAATCCTGGGTCTTAGTACAAATAACAGTCTACTAACTGAGTGTCTCTATTTTGGCAAATGTGACAAAAATCTACATTTCTCGAATGTCTCAACAAGATCTAACATTTTAGCACCACCTTAAAAAATGCCCAACCTAAGCTTCTGAAAACCATAAACAAAAGGGGGAAAAAATACTGAATTCTTTTACAAAAGCATAACAAAGATCACATTGGCTTTGTGAAATTCAAAAAAGTAATACTGGACTTGTTTTTACAAAACTTATTTTACATAGATTTCAAAGAGACCACTTTTAGAAAAGTGGGTACAAAAGACAGACTTGGCTGTGAAGTGCAAACGTCTCTGACCGTCATCAGGGGCCAGAGTGCATTAGTTACCTCTGCGAGCGTGTGTGTGTGCGTTTATTTTTCTTATTTGGACTTGTCCTCAATCTGTGTCTGCTCCTCTTCTACAACTAGTATCTGTAGGTTGTGAATTTGTCCATTGGCTTCTATCTGCAGCTCGTCTGTTTCAGTGTGTACCTCCTCCGTTTCTCTGTGCATGACCATTTCCTCCCCGACCGCCTCCTTCATGGCCAGGCTCGTCTCCTCAACCCCTCCTGCAGCCTCTGCTTCCAGCTGCAGCTCTACGACCCCCACGCCGTGTTCCCCCGGTGCAGGATCAATCTCAATTACAGTGGCAGTGTGAGCCTGGCTTTCATCCTCATGCTCCACGTCCACTGCGCCATGGGTCAGCCGGACGAGCTCCACAGGGCTCACCATGGTGCAGCTAGGCTCCTGGACCGCGGCCGTGCCCAGCAGCGTGATCCCTTGTGCTGGATGGAGCGTGATGGTCTCATGTTTCCCGTCGGCAGTAATGCGTGTAAAGACCTAGAAGCAGAGGTGAAAAAAGCGTTAACTGTTAGCTTTCACTTGGCACTTTGCCCCCTAGAGGTAGCCACTAGAATTTTTTTTTAATGACTGGAGCATTTTCACACCAATATCAAATGTTCCAATGGAAAGAGCAGACACTCCCAGGTAAAAAGAGCCCTGCCTCGTGTCACTACACCAATCCAATACATATACAGTACCAGTCAGTAATCTTGACACACCTTCTCATACAACAATGTCCTTCATTTTTATTATTGAATACATCTCTTATTGCTCTGATGACAGCTTTGCACTTTTGGCATTTTTTCAATCAGATGCATGAGGTATCGGCCTGGAATGGTGTTTAATTTACAGGTTTTCATCATCACGAATTTCCTGCCTTCTTAATGTGTTTGGGATTATCAGTTGTGATGGTTGGGTTGGTAGATCGATAGTGATCTTAGCAGTTATTGATCTTATTCCACTACGGTTCTACTCCACATTATGGCAAAAACCACCCAAGTAAAAAATAAAGTAAAAGTAAAAAGAAAAAAGTCCATCATTACCTTATTACACAACATATTCTGGTTTGTTTAACTCTTTTGTTTTGTTTACTGCATAATTCCATGTGTTCCTTCATTTTGCTTGTTTTCAATATTAATCTACTATGTAGAATTAAAATAAAAACAAAGAAAAAACATTGAATGAGTGTGTCTAAACCTTTGATTGATAGTGTATAAACAGAGCTTGATGGACACACCAATTTCAATATACTGTTTTCCACACACCTGGGCAACATACATACACCGTACATCAGACAGAGTATTAAAACCAGTGACATGTGAAATGGGCAACACTGATTATCTAATCCCCTTCCAAACTTCATATATCTATGAAACTGTAGTCATATTAACATGCAAAAATACAATTCCCAGTTTTTGATATCTGTGTCAGTCACTATAAGGTGTTATGTATTGGTTAACACAGTCTTCCCGGGGGATCCCTACCTGTGAGCCCACCGGAAGAGCATGCAGTGTGACTGCGCTGGAGGGTTGAGCCAGGCCAGCCACAGTAAAGGGCTGTCCGACAGAAGGGAGGGTAATGGGGGAGAGCACAGTGAACTGTGGGGGCTGGAGGGTCACAGGCTGGCCCAAAGTCGAGCCCAGCAGGGTGGTGGAGGCGGGCCGCTGCAATCGAGGACGTTTGGAGGCACGTTTTGCAGGTGGAGAGGAGGAGGAAGGCGCTAGCAGTGTCCCAGCCTGGGACTGGGACAGCCAGCTCTGCTGTTTCTTTTGCTCCTCCAACTGCTGCTCTAGACCTAACAAAACACATACAGTCATGTGAAAAAATTAGGACACCCTTTGAAAGCATGTGGTTTTTTGTAACATTTTTAATAAATGGTTAT
>JBBMFX010078189.1:0-10328 GCA_037832545.1 Rhabdalestes septentrionalis
CACTAAACCCACGATTTAGTTTGTTTAACGATTTTTGACTCACGATTCGTTTCGTATCGTGATTCATTTGCGGTGGAGGAGAGGAAAAGTTCTGAGCCATCATTTTATCTTTATAAACCTACCTTATCTTTATAAACCACCTTATCTTTATAAACCTACATTCGCTTAAATACCGCTTCCTTTCCATCCATACTGAGAGTCGAGAAGTCAAGTTGGAGGAGTCGACTCATCTCTCTCGGTTCACCGTTCCGTTCAAACAAAAGAAACGCTCCACCCAGCTGCCCAGAGCCACAAAACTCGCTCAAAACCAGAGGCGGAGCTAGATTTTTTTACATGGGGTCGCCAGGGGCGGCCACTGCTATTTCAGGGGGGCTACACACACACATTGTACTCAAAGTTGAAATAATAACTATCATGGCTCTCGATCGTCTGAGAGGCGGACCACCGGAGACCTGCCCCTTGACGTCACCGAGACCACTGGAGCGGCGCTCCGGCCAAATTCAGATTCAGGTTTTATTTGTCACATTCAGTGTTATACACGGTACAACATGCAGTGAAATGCTTACTGCAATGCCCGACCTTAAAAAACTGTAAAGAATAAGAATAGAAACAGTCTGAAAGCCAATAGTATCAGGAACCTCGGGTAGCAAATAATATTTTGGGGTGGCACCCGGGGTGGCCAATCAGATGTCCAGTGCGATCCCGGACACCCCTCTGACTCCGCCACTGCTCAAAACAAAATAAAAACTATTACACAGAGACTCCAGTGCAGTTTTATCACAACCCAGCCAGCTTATAGACACTTTTAAGCCCAGTGTCATAATTTAAATGTAATCACAGCGAATCAGCAAACAAAGGGTCCGGCCGTGCTCCGTATGTTTGAAAACTGGTGAGAGGGCTCTGTGAAACCCTTAGACCCTCAGCTGTTGGTTAAAGAAAAGAAATTGACGTGACAATCCTCCTATTACTGCGAAAAACGTATGTTTCTGGGCGGGAACTGTATACGGGAAAGAGTTGTAAGGGGTGTGTCTGTGTCACGATTCACACTCCTCACACCGTACACGGGTACGTGAACGTGCGTCTTGCGATTTCGGTTTTGTATCATATATCATTACAGCCCTAATATACATATATATATATATATTAGTGCTGTCAAGCGATTAAAAATTCTGATCTAATTATTTAACATGGTGTGGCGACTAATTAATCTAATTAATCGCATTTCATTTCACACACATACAGACTTACAAGAAGCAGGTAGATTTTTTCACCATTTATTATTGAATACAAGCCTATAACTACAATGATCATGACATTTTTATCACTGACTGAACCAAAGCTATGAATTAAGTTACAGTATATGGCAGTTGTATGTTTTGTTACACTATATCTCCCAGCTCTCTCACACACACACTACGGCCTCTAGCTCGACCAACACCTCTCCTCATGGTGGATTCTCAGTGCCATTCAACTATAGGGGGACGTGTCCCCTTCAAATTTCATAAATATTCGTTTGGAACCCCCACATTTAACATAAATGATTAGTTCACCAGTGCTGTTGAATCTTGAATTTTTCGCTACAGAATCCACACCACTAAACAGATAGAAGAGCACACACCACTGGAAATCCCAGCAGCCTGTCTGTGTTCTGATGTGTCACTTCACTTGCATGTGGTGAGCTGGAGGAAAACCAGAGCTGAATTCTAGTGGTGTGAGTTCTTCTATTGATCAAGTGGAGTGGATTATTTTAGGAGATTCAAGATTTAATAATTCCATACACCCCCACCCCCTAAAAGCACGAGATTTGCACGCTGCCACAAATACTCCGCCCCCACATGCACAAACACCACCCCCGCGAGTCCGCCTCACATAATAAATGCTTCCGACGCCCCTGCCTCTCCTATAGACACTATGACCACGTTCACCACTGCCACCCACTTTCTGGATGGGCAAAGTGTTAAAATAAACATGTGTTTGTGCTTCGTGATCACTCTCATCTTGCATGGCTGCGCAGCTGCTCTCCAAAGTTGAACCGGGAGGTGTGCGAGCGTCTTTTCCAAAAGCCAAAATTCCCCTTCAGAGTCAGAATTGGCAAAAAACATTCACAAGACATCAACTTTTTATTAGCCATTTTGGTGTTTTTTTCTTCCAAATCTCACAAGCTTACTCGCATGCTGTGAACTGGGTGGTAGCACAAAATTCTGGACACTGTTCACAAGCAATGGCCACCTCAGGGGCCCTCCTCCCTCTTGGGGCCCTGGTAATTTATTCAATTTTCATCCAATTATGAAGCCCTTGTAAATAAATATAGAGATAGATATTAGGAGTGTGCGGTATCAACGGTATGCGGTATAAACGGCAACAGTAAATATTTTGACTATACCGCCCTACCGCGATAGCGCGTGTTGATGTTATTAAGCTGTGCCTGTGATGAAGGCAGGAGCATGATGAACATGTGTGTTCTCAATGGCAGCACACATTACATGGTGAGACATTGGGTTTTCTCAAAAAAGTGATTCCCTTCTGTAAAAACTCATAGAGGCTAAAATCAAACAAAAAATGACTGAAAGGACAAAAGGAGGGAAAATTGATTTGCTTCATTATTTACCACACACACACACACACACACACACACACACACACACACACACACAAACAAACACAAACAATGCACACACACATTCACACAGCTATGTGTGCATCTGCTTTGCTTTAATCACTCACTACTAAAAGCTCTTCTGCTTGTGTTCCCATAAATATACTTGCATATAGCAAGAGCATTGGTGATGTTCAAATGCCACACACACTCTCTCACGCTTAGAGAATAATGTATAGTTAACCTCCCCTCTGGCTAGACTAATTCCTTTCTACTCTAATTACTGCGTGAATTATAAACAGCATTCCTCCTCTGAGGACGAGACATTACACAAGAAGATCCATCTTTCATTGTTAGCCATTGTTCTTGTGTGTATGGGGGTACGATCGCAGGCACAAACAGAGGTGAGACAGAGGGAAAGATAACATCTCCACATTATTCTCTGTCACATTCTAGCAAGCTGGCCCTGAAGGGGGGCTCCAAACACAAGTCAATTAGCTGAGAGTGCTGCAATAGTGTCAAAAAAACGAATCAGTGCTGTAAAAACACTACAGGCCTGGCCTTTGCCATCCTTTTCATCTCCCACAGTGCTATCCAAGCTTGACATTTCTTTTTCTTTGTTTTAAGATGTTGGAAATTGTCTTAGAAAATTTGTGCATGTGTCTGAGGTTACATACTAAAAAAACATATCAGAAAGCAACTGATAGAACACTTTGGGGGAGGAGAATTTTTTAATACTGGTGATGGGAGGAACGAGCAAGGAGAATGAGGAATGATAGCTACAGCTGGGTAGCTACAGACTGGTGAAAGTGCCCATGCTGTCCCCTGTCAAAGCACCAACAAAAGGCACACGAGCTTTCGGACAACGGCAAAGAACATTTTCCATCATGTGGATGACGTCTACTGATGGCGGCAGGGTGCACTACAAGAACAGTGATACTCTGGGGTCCTCAGCACGTAGCAGGGCCACACACTCACACATATTCACACTCACATCTAGAGGCAATTTAGTGTGCTCAATCAACCTAACTGAGAGCCTTTTTTCCCTCTCTAAAAAAGCAACTAATTTACCCTACGATGGGGGGGCTACAGTTGCCAAATCTAGAATGGTATTATTGGGCTGCGCAGTTGAGGGCCATAATGTTTTGGTTATCGAAGGATGTTTTCTTGCCCTGGGTAGAAATGGAAAAACTGTCCACGAAACTTTTGGCACTGATTAGTTATTTTTATTCAGCACCACTTAAGAAGTAAAAAAAAAATTCTACTAATTGTTGTGGTGGAGGCTTATGTGGGACTTTTATTTTGATGCTTAAGTTTGTATGTCTGAGGTCACGGTGTTCAGCTTTTGTATATTTGGTTAAAGTGATTAGGGATGTTCATTGGTTCTGGTTAGTCTGTGTTTAGTATTTAAGTTCTGTGGATTCATTTATGCTTTGACAGAGCAACCATCACACAGCCTCATGTGTTCTTGCACGGTGTTCCTTCCTTCTGTGTTCTCCTGTGTTGTGTTTTGATTTCGGCCCACGTGCCAGGTTTTCTTTTGTAGTGTCTTGAGTCTGTGTAAAGATGGGATAATGGGAAGGGGCTCCACTGAGTGGACGTAGGAGGGCCACGCGATCCGATTCAGCCGCAGGGCAGCTAGTGCGCTAGCACATATGTAGGGAGGACGTGTGGTACCCAGTATTCCATGGGGGTGTTGGATGTTGCGTGCCTCCACCCGCCCCTCCTCTGCCCTTGGTAGGGGTGGATTGGTGCCCGAGTGGGGGTGGGGGCTTTATGTGGGACTTTTATTTGATGCTTAAGTGTGTATGTCTGAGGTCACTGTGTTCAGCTGTTGTGTATTTGGTTAAAGTGATTAGGGATGTTCATTGATTCTGGTTAGTCTGTTTAGAATTTAAGTTCTGTGGATTCATTTATGCTTTGACGGAGCAACCATAACGCAACCTCAAGTGTTCCTGCACAATGTTTCTTCCTTGTGTGTTCTCCTGTGCTGTGTTTTGAGTTTGGCCCACGTGCTAGGTATTATTTTTGTTTTGTTGTGTCTTGAGTCTGTGTCACATTAAAATACCATCTAAAGAACCTGCACTCTGCACCTCACCTCACTACATGCACCACCCAATGTAACACTAATCCTTTTGTAAAGAACTCTATTGTGGTTTGGTATCTAGTGCAAAAAATTTTGGATGACCCCAGTTGGTTGTCTTGTTTCTCCCCTATCTGGGGTAATGAGTTCTTTACTCCAGCAAATGGGACATGGGTTTTAAAACTTACTCCAGGACATGGGTTTTAAAACATGGTTGAATAAGGGCATAGTAAAAATACAAGATATTTATATATATGAGAATCACAATCTAATGTCATTCAGTGAGTTGAGGGCAAAGTTCGATGTACCACAGAAACACTTTCAAGTATTTACAACTTAGAATCTTTATCCTGGGTCAGACAAACAATTCAGGGCAACAACCTCCATTTTCCATTCTAGAAACACATTTGATAAACTGTTTCAGTAAAAAACTGGTCTGTCAGTTTTATACGACAGTGGTTGAGAAGCATAGGGACAACTCAGATAGTAAGCGACAGGTACAAGATACAAGACTTACAAGAATTTCACCCATTGAGTGGAGTAAAATATGTTTACAGACACACCCAAACTATCAACACCTGATTGAGAATGATATAACTTGTTCATGCAAACACCTCTGTAAAATTAAATAAATTTGATCCTAATATACTTATAGACACATGTTATAAGTGTAACAAATATCAAGGTTCACTGTATCACTTGTGGAGATTTAAAAGTTTTATTTCTCAGATCACAACTGCCTCTGTACCATTATGTCCTAAGTTACCTATTTTAGGCATTTATCCAGATGACTAATTTATCTCTTACAGTGTATCGGTTCGGTCAGTGGCTGATTTTAGTCAATGCTTTTTGATTATTTTCTGTTTCTGTTGGCAAGGACTTTTATGTTGAAAATCTGTTCTGTTTTGGTTCCATTGTGTCACCTGAGTTTTGTGTGTACCACGTGTCTGTGTATTACGTTGAATATTGGTTCCACCTGTCCTGTGTTTAGGTCTCGTTATGTTTTGTATTTAAGTCAGTTTGTTCCAGTCCTTCCTCATGTGACCATCGCCTCACCATTCTGTCTGTCTGCCTGCCTCATTCCCCTGCCTGTCTGCTTTTCCCTAGGTGTGTCCCTTTCCTGTTTGATCTGTTTGGTATTACTTCCTGTGAGCCACTGTGCTGTGTTTATTTTCTCTGTTTGCCTTTTCTGAAATAAAATTCCCCAAATGGATCCCTGGTTTCCCGGCTGCCTTACTAGACTTAAATCACAGTCGGGGCCTTACGGCCTCGACCGTGACAGATGGTCACATCACCATAAACTCACCTCAGAAGAGGTATTGGAGGTCCACAAGTGGAACGCCGCTCTCAACGCCTGGGCGGCGACGTTTTCACAAGCGGACCTCGACGAAGAACAAGGAGAAGGAGGCCACACTCGGTGCGAGAATCCCTCCACCTGGATGAGGAAAAGGAGAGAGGAGGAATCCGAGGAGGAGTCCTCGTTCTTCCTCAACAACTGCAAACCCTGGGAGCTGCCCTGGGAGAGGCTTCTGAGGGGCTCGGAGGACGAGAGCCTCCCAAGGCTCTGCACCTCTCTCCACCAGCCAGAATGAGGAGTAGGAAGAGACGCCGAGCAAAAGTGGTCTCCCCATGCTCCGCCCCGACCACGGGCAACTCCCATCACGGCATGGTCGACGAGCTGCGGATAGCCAAGCCCGCGCCGCAGCGGATGGACCACGAGGTCGCATCGGAGCTGACCGGGCACGAGTCCGTGCTGCACTCGCTGGAGCATGCATCCACCTCTGAGCTTCGGGACGATGTTCTCACGCTGGAGCTTCCGTCTCCTCCTGTACCAGCGATCCCACGTAAGGGCCTAGTCAGTCCAGGTTCAGTCAGTCCAGGCCCTGTTCCAGTTAACCCAGTCCCTATTAGCCCTGTCCCGGTCAGCCTTGTCCCCGTGGCCCCTGTCCGTGTGTCCCTTGTCCGCGAGGTTCCGGACGGTGGAGCCCAGGATGGTGGAGCTCGGAACAGTGGACCCCGGGATGGTGAAGCCCAGGACAGGGGTGTTCCTGTTGGCCACGTCCCTGTCTGCCCCGCCCCTGTAGTCTCGGGACAGGGCAGCCCAGATGCCCCTTTTTCTCCAATCTACCCGCCTGTGGCCTGGTTAGTGGGGTTTCTAGGAGGCTTAGCAGAGGACCCTGTCAGCCCAGCTCCAGTCTGCCCAGCTCCAGTCTGCCCTGCTCCAGCCGGCCCTGCTCCAGCCGGCCCTGCTCCAGCCGGCCCTGCTTCTGCCAGCCCCGGTCCAGTCTGACCCGTATCCCCAGAGCTAGCCTGGCTCGTGGGGTTCCTGGGGGACCTAGGAGGGGTATTAGGAGGGGTCACACATCATCTTCGGCCCCTCCAAAGTTAAAAAATACCCTTGTATTTTTTTGGGGGGGGCGTAGTAGGCAAAGGGTGGATGGGTGGGAACTGGCAAGAGTGGTTTCTGTGTAGCTCCAGTCTGCCCTGCTCCAGCCAGCCCTGCTCCATCCGGCCCTGCTCTATCCGGCCCTGCTCCATCCGGTCCTGTGCCTGCCGGCCCCGGTCCAGTCTGTCCCGTATCCCCAGAGCTAGCCTGGCTGGGGGGGTCTAGTAGGGTTATTAGGAGGGGTCACACACCATCTTCGGCTCCTCCAAAGTGAAAAAATTCCCTTGTATTTTTGGGGGGGCGTAGTAGGCAAAAGGTGAATGGGTGGGGACTAGCAAGGGTGGTTTCTGGGTTAGCGGGGTCTCCCGGACAGCTGGATCTACCCGTCCGTCCTCCCGGAGGAGGCCGCAACCCCGACTGAAAGGGACGCGAGGAGCGGCCTGTCCAGTCTCTCGAAGGGGACTGCCTCCTGGACAGTGTAAAAAAAGAGGTGCAGCCTGTCCAGTCTCTGGTAGGGGATTGCCTGCCTGCCAGTGTAGGGTGCTCATATGGGCTGGGCTTGCAGAGCCCGGACACAGTGACTAAGAGCACCCGACCGCCCGAAAGACCTGCCTGGTGGTTGAAACACCCCCATGGACTCTGTGAGGTCTCTAAAGGATGGACCCGGACTGCAGAGCAAGGACTGCACTCTGTGGCCCACTTCTGCGGCTGCACGGACACTGGAGAGAAGACGCAGAACAGTACGGTGGCGTTGTCCTTACCCCCGTCATCCCCCACCCGCTCGCCTGTGTTTGGTTTGTTTTTTGGATCGTTCTGGATTTTGGGAGGGTAACAATAGTTTTTGGACGGTGTCGCCCTGGAATGGCATTTTTTTTGGGGGGGGGGGGGGGTTACTTCCTTCCCCAACTGACCCCCTGTTTCCCAAACTCCCTCCCTAGAGGTAAATACAGAGACATACAGAGAGAAAAATGGTAGACATTTGTTTACTCTAGGCCAAACGTTGCATTGCAGTATGTTGGAAGAATATGGGTGGCCCCTCATTTGACCAATGGTTAAACAGTGTAACATCAGGTTTGGTTCTTGAGAAACTGAACTATAGAGTTAGGAAAATGTCTACAGAATTTTTTTACATTTGGAAGACATTTGGAAGATGTAACCAATATAGGGAGTGTATGTTGTAAGCTGTATTTTGTTTGTTTTTGTTTTGTTTTTGTTTTTATTTGTTGTTCTTTTACGTATTATTAAAATTGTATGTATATTATTTTCATTACTGCCATATGTTCAAGATGTGTAAATTGTTGGATGTTTTTAAATACATAATCCAATAAATATATGTCTTAAAAAAAGCAACTAATTTGCTACCACACTGAGACTATATTTGATCAGGTAAATACACTGATTCATCAAAACACACAAAAAAACCAGGAAGCTCACAACACACTGTTCAACAAACATGACTGGGTGTTGTTCTCATTTGCATGTTGCAGCTTTTTTGCAGGAGGCTTGTGCGAAAGCTATGGCACATTTTATGTGGTACACTTTTACACTTTTCGAGTTTGGCAAAATCAGCAAAGCATTAGGGCTGAAATGTATTTGGCCTGGGAAAAGAAAGCTCTCAAATCATATCACTTTTTCTCACTCCGTCTACTTGCAGGACAACAGCTGCTGTAGCTGTCTGTCTCTATAGCCAACACAGTCTGACAGAGCAGAGGAACAGAGAAAGAGAACCCGACAACTGGGAGAGAAAAAAAAAAACAACCAAAAAAACCCACACAAATGTTTCTGTGTGTGTGCGTGTGAGTGTACTCACACAGTAAGACACAAACAAACTCAAACAAAACACACAGGACAAGATAAATAATAATGAGCTGGAGGATAATAAGGCATAGTCATCCATAGAGCCAGCACTATAATCTCCCTTTCTCCTTTTAAATCCCCATGTTAGCAAGGGAGCAGCATCTTCCAACAGCTGTCTGGTCATTGGTTTACCCACAGCTCACTCCAGCCTGCAGTGTTCACACTACACAACCAGCTGAAAAAGCAGGTTGTAAATTAAGCAGCAGGTTCTCTGTAACCATGGTTTACGAGCTGCATGAATACTTAACATGAATACTACAAGCACAAGTTCCATCCCTGGGCCAGGAGGTCAAGGTCCTGCTCATTTTATAGTGTTTTGAACAGTTTCAGGAAACAGATTCAGACACAACAGCATCAGTAAATACAACTACTTATGTTGGATGATTAGCTCAGGATCATAAACTTTATAAGGTACTGGATAGATGATATCATGTTTAATCGTGGGGGGCTTTATACACCTCTGGCTGACAGTTAGCACTGGGCTTGGTAACTTTAAAGCATTCCATTGACAGCAGAGCTCTTCTATGGCGATTATAAAATGTGTGTGTGTGTGTGTGTGTACAAAAGAACACTTCTATCAGCAATGTGTTAAAGTAGATAATTCACACATAAGAATGAGTGTCTAGATACTTTTGGATTCGCATTGCATTTCATTTGACATTTGGACCACTATGCACTAATGCAGCCATTGTAGTTTATGCACTTTATTTATTATAGAATCCATCATCCTGGCATGTGCACAGAGAGCATAAGCCATTCTGGCTCAAGGCGAGGTAAACTATGTTAACTTGGAAGATTGAGAATGAAGAACTAGTGGAGCCATCTTGGCTTAAGGTGCAGAGATTGCACTCACTGGGGTTGTGCCATTTGTCTTCATGCCTAAGACCAGTGTGAAAAAAAGCCACTGAAAGCATACAGCAGGGCCAGAAGACCGCACACTTTAAAAACAGATGGCCTTGTGTCTGGGTGTTTTAATATGTGTGGGTATTTGCTTTATATATGGTAGCGCTGCATGTCTTTACAGTAACTAGCCACCATGCAGTGATCACAGCACATAGTGTGTAATTATTTTTCTTAATTGGTAAACAAAATGAAACATTTTCCACCTCACCATGGATGTTGGAACCACTAAAACACCTCCCAACCCCCATCCCCCCCAGCAACCCAGTCACACATGCGCATCGATTGTTTGTTTTTTTAACTACGTTCATGAACAAATGGTGCTTAATGCGCAAACTGTCTTTTAACCTAAATTTAATTACAGGTTGAGACACACACAGGGATTATTTGGCACCAAACTTTAAATTAAATATTCTAATGAGATAGGTGTGTGTAACGGTGGCCATTTAGGGTCACCATTTCATTTTGTGTTCAGGGTTTTGAGTTCTGTTTTTGACCTGTTTCCC
>JBBMFX010078200.1:0-10328 GCA_037832545.1 Rhabdalestes septentrionalis
CACACACACACACACACACACACACACACACACACACACACACACACACACACACACACACACACACACACACGCGAAGGTAAAGCAAAGACATATAGGCAGAAAATTACCCAGATTTGTATTCAGTGAACCACATATCCAGCTGATTACAGCTGCCCTACAAATGCCTGCGATAACGAGGTTAAGCATAGACTGCACTCGCCAATATGGCGGCGAGTGTTCAGCCCTACTGACAGACCTGTAAAAACAGCTCAGCCAAGGGGGCCCCCTTCACGTTGATCTCTAACCAGCCCTCTCTACCCAAATACTGCTCTCAATTAGAGCAAGAGTACTATTTAAAACTAAAACTTTTCAAGCATGAAAACACACACACGCACACACACACACAATTAGCCACAGTGCATAGATCAATTCTTTTTACTGTCTCCAGACAGACAATTCCCATGTGCACAACATATACATGAGAGCTAAACAATTATAATCAAATGCAATTGTGGATTTTTGTTTGACAACTGTATGATAGAAAGAGCAAAACAGCAATGAAAATAGCCACAAACCATCTTGATATTAAGCATCACTTAAAAAAAAGGAATAAAATAATAAAATGCCATTCCATGGGCATGATGGTCCGCATCACAATCATACATAGGCTAAATTATGTGTCTTAAACATAAATCCGAAGCTGGTGAGCCATTTTCACAAAAGGAACTGCAATTAGCAAATGTATTATTTTTTGTTAATTGAATGTAGCTGAAGCACAAGGCTAAAGAAAGACAGGTGGAGCTCAAATAAACAAACATTCTTCACTACAGCTGTCAGAAGATGTAAGACCTGTGCAGTCTTGATGAAAGTTTTCCATTGTCTTTCGTTTACACATATTCCCCTCAAGCCAACTGTTGAGAAAACATCTAATTCCTATTCCAACATGACTGTGAAAGCTAACTATTGTGAAAAATAACTAAATGATCTAATAATTGTGATCTGTTTATTATGTAGTGATTGTGACTTTAATAATGCAATCTATAGACTTATGAAACTGAAATATTCAAAATTGAAATTTAAGACACCATAGGACACTAAACTCTCTTTGAATAAATCGGAGTCACAGGGAAAAACATGTTTAAAATAAACACCAACATAGGACCATTAGAGAGGTTGTTTAAAAATAAAATAACTCAATAAAATAATAACTTTTCAGTTGCGACGATTAGAATAAACTGCAACCTAATTCAAAGTTTAAAGGGGCTATGCACCACAAATCACAACAAAATGAGCCTATTAATAAATTACTTACTAGGTGAATCGTTCTATTACCACAAATTTGGTAATCTGCAAATTAGGTGAAATATATTTGTAACAAGACAAAAAAAAAGGTACATTATTTTACTAAATACATTTTTTAAAAGCGATTTCTGAGTTGCATATGATTCAACAGATGAGGCCTTCAAGAAAAAAAAATCCCTATAGTTTGAAGGCTGGGAAAATGTAAAGTTAAACAGAAATTAACTGTTGCATTGGAAAGACAACCACCAATATGGGTAGATGTTTTTCCCATAAAGGACATGCTAATTAGATGATAGAGTGAAAAATGTTTGAATAAAAAATAAACTCTGAAATGCACAGGTCACCAGGCTGGGGAATTAGAGACACTTACTGAAATAAATCTGACTAACAGGCTTTAAGAACTTAAGTAAATGTCTGGTTGACTGCAGTAGGCGAGTGAGCTTCTCCAGTCCATGCTGGAAATGGCGGGCAAAGGGGTGGGGTAGGGAGGAAGGGGGTGGTTCTTTTCAGCCTTGTCTCTCCCTTTCCCAGTGTCTTCGTAACAAGAGTGCATGGAGGGACGTTCTAAGCTGATTATGGTATAGGTGGAGAAGGCCAGCTTATGTGGAGGTTCTTAAAGTCAATGAAAACGCTCCCCTGAAGCCTAGTTAAGCAATTGGATCATGGTCCATTATGTAGTGGACAGAGTGGCCACACATGCTGATAAGGATCAAAGCTTGAGTGTATCAAACTTCTCATTAAGGCTGCTACTTTAAAGTCTGTGAACGTACCTTTTACACTCTACCAAATATAGATACAAAGAACATAGTCACAGTCATGTCAGAACTTTATAACTCTGGGCCATTTCAAAGTAAACAGTAATGGTATTGTAATGTTGCCCATTAACGCTTGATATGTATGGCTCCCTTTCTCATGCGTAACGGCAACAAATGGTGCGGGAAACGAAAGGCAGCTTCACGTGACGAAAGGCCTCACCAACCTCCCCTCCCCTTTTCTTGTCTTTCTCCCTCTGCATTCGCAATACCTGAGAGGACCACCATCCCCCCACTCATCTGCCTTTTTTTTCCCCTTCCCTTTTCCCCACCCCACTAAGAGGTCAAAGGTTATTCCACAAGCTTGGCATTCAAGGCATGCTGATGCAACATTAACTCTTTGTGTGCCTGAATGGAAGTAGAAGGTGAGGCGCAATCACTGTGGCCTGCTTGCTGTGAGGTATACAAGCCATTATGCTTGCCTGGGAAGAAAGTAGCTCTCCTTCATATAGCTGCAACTCACACACACGTGAAATACACCAGCTATTTAATTGCATAGCTTAAAGGTAGCACATGGTCTTTCATCTGGTTCTGAAGGACAGTTCATTGTCCCCAAAAGATAAAAGGTTATCCTATGCAATGCAATGCAAAAAAAGAAGAAACCCCCCCCCCCAAAAAAAAACACACATCTAATTCATTCACACGCGTTGGTGCAGGCAAGTTTCAAAGATTAAATAATTTTTTAAAACCTACTCCAGAACCACAGTTTAAGACTGATTTGGGTTTTGGGTGAGCTACAAAGCTTTTGGGAAATTAGAGCGTGATCTAAAATCGTGACAGCAGCCAAAACTAATTAAGAAATATGAAATGTTCATCAGAGATGCTAGCTACCACAGCTTTGGCGATACATGTACAAACATGCAAAAAGGGAAAGGAGGGGATGCTCATCATTCTGTTTTCTGCAGAGGGGGTGGTGTGGGGTGGAGATGCCCCCTAAACACCAAGAGGCTACACACAGTAGTGCTCAAAAGCATCAAGAAGATAATCCAAACCATTCAAGTGTTATGGGAGAGAACGGGCAGTTGGGTGTAGTGCTAAATTGATCCACGACAAAATGCTACTGAGATGTGGGGTAAATTTTTAATGGGAGCTATACGGGCACTAGGAAGCACAAAAATCTGAGTAAATATTTCATGGTCAGTGGAAAAGTGCAAGAAGTGACTGGATATTTTGACCAGTAGATACTGATACAACTCTGTAGTGATAATTCATAACAAAAAACTTTTTTTTAAAATATAGCATAAAAGAGAGAAAAGGTGAAAGAGGGACTATACTCTCCCTGCATTGACCGAACGATGTGGTTATCCTTTCGAAGACCTGAAGGTGAATATCGTCAGCGCTTAAAATCACAAAAACCCAAAACTATCAGAGGAAGTAATAGATGCAGAACTTGTGAGCCACTAATCATTTATTTACGTATTTATGAATTGCTCTTTACACAACTATATCAACTGGGCAAGTGGGTCAAGATCCTCCGAATGATTCACATAAAGATGCCTATGAGAGGCCAAAACCATTACATTACGCTGTCCAGCGCAACTGGTTACAGATATGATTGGATTCTATGACTCATAGCCTACCACTGACCCCAGATACAACACTAGACTGTAGTCTCAATTACGAATCTTTCAAGGCTGTACTACATGCCTGTGATTAAAATATACAATTAAATGCCATTAAAGCCTCAATCAGCTGAGAATATGTATACATTTCCATTGGAATCCAAAGGCAACACTACACATTTTAACAAAATTGGAGTTCCATAAAACATCAATGTTAAAAATTCAGGGGCTCATAAACTACTAATATATTTCAAAAATCCAACACTCAAGAAAGAAATGAATGCAGCTTAATTTCAATATATTGTCTAAACAGGGAGTGAACCATACTTTTCTTCCCCAACAATAAGAGACATTTATTTTCTCATGCCGAACAGTCTTTCAACAATTCTTTGTCTTTGTTATTTCACAAAAAACCCCCACTCCATTTACATTTTTTATATGATCTCGTTTACATTGTCTATTCAGACTACAGCAGTTTCTTCCCTCCTATTCAGAACCAAGTTATGTTTGGACTGATTTTGGAATCAAGCACAATATAGGACAACCAATCAGAACTGAGGTCATTTAATTATGTACCCATCTTTAATGACTTGGCATGCCAGGGCATCTTTAATACAGAGTTTAAAGCCTGTTTAAACTCAAGGAATAGAGAGAAGTTGGAAAAGTCACGAAAAAAATGTTTTACGGCTGTGAAATTGAGCTTGTTGCAAGGGTACCTCAGGGGTTAATATAAAATACAATAAAAATGCCATGACAAATGAGCACTTACAAAAATGGAGTTTATAGTGGGTGCACATTCATTAATTAAAAAAGATTGCACTATGCTCTTGTATGTTTCCAATATGAGGCCACTGCACTTTTGACTGAAGTCACTACATGTACTGGGGCAACATGATCAGCTGAGGAATGCTTCTGCAATGGCAACCAATGGCAGAGGGGGGAAAAAAGACTAAGGTTCTTTCCTGCATTATCATGTGAAAAACTCCTCCCTCTCCCTCTCTTTTGTCTTGGGAGCTGAGGAATTTGGCATGGTGGGGGGAGAGAGAGAGAGAGAGAGAGAGAGAGAGCGAGAGAGATTTTCATTTCAAACCATCTACTAAAAGTCTGCGAGTTGTTCCCAACCTTCAGACCTCACATCTCGACCTACGACCCCAGATGGGGGAATGTCCTGGTGGCTTGAAAGAGCCGCAGGCCAGGCCAGGGTAGAGGGGGAGTCAGGGTTACAGGCAAACAACTGAACTTTTAAAAGGGGCCAAGGTTTATGCTGAGCTACAGTCTCCATGATATAAGGTGTAAAAGGCCTTTGGGACATAAAACTGGCCACAAGTGCACTGCCCAACACTTTCCACCGGCAGACCCAGAACCGATCATGTGTTATTTACTATCCCCACGCAGGACTCCAGACCTTAACGATCAATGTGTAAAATGAAGTTACTGAGCATTTCTGTCTCAAAAGACATGTGACATCAAGTCTAAACTCACTGTCCTGAAGCAAATCCAGAGTATTTTCGGGCATTTAAAATTAACTGTATTAGCCCTAAAAAGGTCCTAATATTTCCATGCATCTTTGCAGCTGCACTGCCCTCACGTTTGTACAAGTGAGTTACTGCACCTTAGAGAAGTAACTCACGTGAAATAAATGGACCAAATACACAGTTGTTTTCAAAGAAACATTCAGGGTCTGCTTGTGGCAGCTGATGAAGGTTAGGCAAATAATCTATCCACACGAACACGGGTATTTCTGAAAACGGAGGTTTATTTCTATAACTTTCGCCTTTCGTCCACACGTAAACGGCGTTTTGGGCCACTGAAATCTAAGGTTTTTTATTTTTATTTAAAAACCAACTCAGTTTCTTCGTTTACGTTTAAAACAGGAAACGATGATACTGAAAATACTGTGCGCCACTCATGCCGTCAAAATATGCTCCGTGTTTACATTAGGTTTCATTCTACAATGGCCAACGCATAGAAAGTACTACTGCTCGCAACCTTGTTAGAGGTTTTGCATGATTTTACTAGGGTGTTGAATGAACGTGTTAATCAAATCACAGAAAAATAACACATTAAATTCACGCACCACGTGACTTTAACCTGTTCCGCGTGTTCGTGGGATTCTGTGCTACCTAGCGTTAGGTAAGTGAGTTTATCTGTGCTATCTTGCATTCAGGTCACCAGTTTCAGTGATTAATATCTTAAAGGCTCTTTTAATATGAGTGTATGTTGTTACTCTGGGGTCTGATTCTTAGCCGTCATTGCGTAAGCAATTTCCTCAAGGATCAATAAAGTTTTCTGATTCTAAAATGCCTTATTCTGCAGTTTGTAGAATGTTCTCTGAAGCTAGGAAACATCAGCACTGTCCGGAATCACCGCAAGCTGAAGCATGGCACGATCTGAAGTAGTCTTGTCCTGCTTCACGGTGGCATTTCTCATTGTTAGAACATGACTCTACAAGCTAGCTCTATGCATCTCTAGAGATCTATCTATCTATCTATCTATCTATCTATCTATCTACTCATTTAAATATATTTTCTTTGATTATGCATATTTCGCTCTTATTTCATCATTCTCGGTGACTAGGAACTGTATAAAAGTAAAACTTTTCGACAAGGGAACACGAACTGTCTCTGGTAATGACGTGCACACTCCAACCGTGTAGGTGTGGAGATGTCCTAAATGTTACCTTATTCATCCTACACCGGTCTCACTGCATGGTGAAAGGCAACAGTAATTCTGTGAATTACTGCATACCTGTCATTTTACCTGCACTTCCCCATACCTTGGCACATGTGTCCACACCTCAGAATAAATCAAATGAACCAAACATACAGCTTCGTTTCAAAAAACGAGATAAATAATGCATACTGTAACCTGTTGTCTGCTTATGGCAACAGACAAGTTAGGCAGATAAAAGTTAAATTAACTGTTCCATGAAATGAGTCCTGTGTAGGGTGAGTAACGTTTCCATGCATCACTGCTGCAATTCCTTTACCTTAGCTCAGGTGAGTGTCTGCACCTTAATTGGAGTAAATTAACCAGAGAGTTCGTTTCATATAAACATGATGAATTATAACAAATTATGTTATTTGTAAGGCAACAGATCAGTCGACCGCTCTCCGTGGCGATGAGAGAATGGGGCGGTGAAGGGACCCGTGTGTGTGTTCGACAAGAGGAGAAGCTGCTCTTTTGACTCTTCTCTTCGTCTCGACATCCTGGTTTCGGTGTGCTGGTGCTGTTGGAGGCGCAAGCCGTCCGGACGCAACCACTGTGGAGCACTTTTACTGAGGGAAGCAGGGGACTTGGCCTCGGTGTGTGTCAAAGTTCACTTTCCGCTCCGCCGCCAGGGGCTCCTGCGAGATGATGGAAGCTGCGATAGCCTCCATTTTGTGAGGGATCTGCTGACGTCTCCCACACGAGTACACGGGCCTTCAAAATGGGGTTCGGCGCACTTTGAGCTCCATTAAACGGTCACAAGTTCATATTCCGCGTCAAAACCAGGATACAGACGAAGCACGGACCGGACAGGACCCTACTCTCCATAGAGCATAGGGGCCCTGCTTTTGAATCCGACCCCATGTACCATCAAATAAATGTTGTTAAACCTAAATCAGCTATTCTGTAATAAATCTTAATTAAAAAAAACTTTCATCGGGCCCCGTTGCGCCATTTCGAGACCGACAGTGGCGCAGGAACCAAAATGCCCTTTTTTGCTCCTGCATGTGTGCTGCTCGCTCTCTACGACAGCCCCCCCCCCCTCCTGTAAATCCAGCAAATAACCAAAAGTTGCTAACTTAGAAGTGTAAGCCAAAGAAAGGGTAATTTATAATGCAAAAAATCACAGTTTGTACTTCGTTTTATTTCCTTTTTTAAAAGCACTCGTCACTGCGTAATTTCCACAAATACCCGCTTCAGTCACACGTAATGCTTGTAGGACGATCAAATTATTGTTATTAAATGAATAATATACAAAGGCCCTGCGTTAAATGCACGCATTCATGTTCAATGTTATTATATTTCACTTCGTTTTCTTTTTTTTCGTCACTCTTGTGGGATTTTCACAAAAACGGCTTCCTTCTCATGTAATAGCTGGGGGACTATCAAATTATTAATTTATTCGTCAAGGTCCTTAATTAGAAGCGCGTATTAGTGTTCAGATTCATTATATTTATTATAAAAGCACGCTAGGCTTAAAATATATATATGGGTGAAATAAACCTAAATACCCTTTATGCACGTAGGTTGTTATGAATGCATTTACAGAGAAAAGCCTACTCTTACACTCTCATTGAAATTCGTTTTATTTAGGAGTAATGGCCACACGTTGGCTACCAAAAAGTTTCTTTTTAAATCCGCACGTTTGTGCCTGCACGCTTTTGCAGAGGCCTGTTGTGTCCTATGAGGGGCTTTCACCCACAGACCCCCATTGCAACGTATGTACGTATGTTTCCCCTGCACGTTCAGGCCCGGTGTTCTCCACATACATACATAGACCTACATATAGAGCCGGATTTTCTGGTTCAGTGAAAATTATTTCAGTCCAGGGGGGGAAAGTCTCAACCATGTGAGCACGCAGAAGCAGCCATCTTCTTCTTCTTCTTCTGCCAACGCCCAATTACCACAATGAATCATGGTCACATGGGGGAGGCTGGAATGTACTATATAGGCACATGCAACATGAAGACTCCAGTCCTGCAGCCATGTCAGCTTCTGCTGCCATCACGCTCAGTCATGTGTGCCTAGGCTTTTTCACGGTTTATCATGATGCACGGTCATAACATTCTAGCGACACGTTTTTTGTCTTTAGTGCTCTTGATTGTTTTTAATTCTTAGATTTGCACGTTTGTGTCTTGGTAGTACTGATATCAGGAGCTTCCCATGATCTTTGAAGTTTGATCGATCTTTATAAATGCAGACTAAAATTATATGTATATGAAAGAGAGGGGAGAGAAAGAAATAAGGGAAGCGCGTCGTGAATTTCACCTCGTGCCTCTTTTGCCTCGCTCGCTCGTGCGCGAGCGCGCAGCTCCGGTGGCCGGAGTCTCGAGCAGACCTGCGTTCATTCATAAAGTCGCGAGTACTACAGCAGCGTGAAAGAGGCGGCGCGCGCGCCCCGGCGCCGCCCACCCGGGGGAAGCGGAGGGGCTTCTGTACAAAAAGCAGTAGAGTCGCGCGCCTCCACAGCACTGCAGTACGAAGCCGACCACCACACACACACACACATTATATATATATATAGGAACACGCATACCGCATGCATACACACAAGCATATGCACGATTACGGTGAAGCAAAATGTACTCACGTGCTCGGCTTTGAAAGCCAGGCTTGCGAACATCAGTTTTTTTGTTTGTTTCAATGAATGTGTATCAGCATTGCCACGCCTCGTTTGATACGTTCTAAACTCGTATCTTGAATTGAAGTATTATCACTTCTTATAGAGCGTCAAGAGCAGGCATATCGCCACTAGAAGAGGGTCCGGCGCTCCAGTCTCCCCCTATAAAAGTGCAGTGAGAAATCCCATAAAGAAAAAACACCAGAGGACACCTGAGCGGGTGGCTTCAAGGAGGATCCGACTGCGTTACAGGGAACCCCCTCCCCCCTTTTCACAGTGGTCAAATTAAAAAAAAAAAGCTCACAAGTTCACCTCAAATCACTACAAAACACGCACCAGAAGTGTGCAGTTTTAGAAATATTGTTTAGAAACATTACGTTTACAAGAAAGATTATTGTAAAGGAGGGAGGGGCGGGTGGGGGGTGGGCTTGGCATTTACTCAACTATATGACGGAAAGAATTCATTATACCAAACTGAGCAATGCAGATCACAACACTCAGATCTAGATTCGAACTTCAAGTTTTTCACATTAACGGAGAAAACCAGAACTTTTCTTTAAAATGCACCATAATTAACAGAAAAGATGCGAAGAACACAGCCATAACACCAAACTGAGCAAAGCACATCACAACACACACCAAAACACTCAGATCTAGATTCAAGTCGTTGATATTAATTGTATCATAACAGAAAAGTATTTTGAAACTTAGACTCTCTCAAACTAAAAAGTTTTTTTTTTTATCAATTAACCATGTCATAATAAATTGCTTTTTCTAAAAAAAAAACCTTTGAACCAAGCTTTATTTGGAAAATGAGGAATTTTGGAATTAAACCGTTTTTTTAAGAAATTAAGAACATTTACATAACAAGCTCAACAGAAAACCTAATCTGGAAATCCACATGAAAGACTGCAACCAATCTTTGTTTTCTAAATTACATTTATTTTTCAATATTTCTTTATTCCTGAAGAAAAAGTCAATCACACTTTTACTAGTAAATATTGTAAACTGGAGGAAATCCTTACTATAAGTTTAAAGTAAAATAAATCACAGAAACAGGTCAGCATAGTGGACAAGGTCACATCTCAGAATAGGTCAAAGCTTGATTCAAACATGAATGCATTTTAGGGTTAAACTGATCCATTTAGATAGACAAACTGTTCCGCACAACTCAATGCAAGACCTTTACAGTAACACTTCATTTTTATGACATGTTAAACTACAGCAATGACCTGAAAAGGCTCATTTTTACCATTTTCATTGCTTTTGCAGCTATGACCTGCACATTCAGTTTTAAAAAAAATTCACAACACTTCCATACTGTTCAGAATCCCTGAAATC
>JBBMFX010078241.1:0-10327 GCA_037832545.1 Rhabdalestes septentrionalis
TTGGCACACATTTATTTATTTATTCATTCATTCATTTTCCGAACCGCTGTAATCCCAAGTGGAGTCGCGGGGGGGCGGAAGCAACTTTCGGGTGTAAGGCGGGAAGTCGTCAGTTAACCTACAATCCATGCATCGAACCCAAATCCTCCTCGCTGTGAGGCAGCAGCACTAACCACTGCGCCCACGTTGTACATTTAAACTTCACATTGTATTATTGTCTTCACAATGCAGTTAAAAATAGTTTTGTTTTTATTAAAAATGACTGACTTGGTCATCATACGTTTACATAATTTTGAGATATGTATAAATATATCCAATAAATAGTGTAATACAGGGTAAGAAAGTTCAAACTGGCTCTTTTTAAGCACACTAGACATTAAATATTTGTTATTAAAAATGATGTTATTACTTCGGACATATCTTGGAAAAACAAATATGCTTTGTTAATGAAGCCAATAACGCACAATATATTCAAAATTATTATTATTAGATTATGACTTAAAAGTTTCCATACAAACATTTAAATGCTGACATTATTAAAGTACAATATTTTGCGGCATAAATATGGCGCACGTAAATAATTATTAAAAGTACATATTAGCTATAATCTGATGTATCTCAATAATTACACATACAGTAGGATTATATTTATTTACACATATAACGGAATCTATTGTTCAAACGCAAATTACGTATTGGGCTTTGGGAATGCGGAGTCCGTCGTTCGAAAGGAAATGACGTAGGGGCTTGAGAGTGGATGGGGCCTGACAGAAGACACGCACTCTCAGGCCCCTTCTGCAGCCAGACCCTTCTCACAGAACCCCCCAAATCTTCTGGAAAGCCTTCCAAATAAAGTGGAACCTGTTATAGATGCAAAGGGGTGTGGGGGTGTGGGGGGCAACTCTATATTGAAGTCTATGGAACTGAGTGTAACATCATTAAAGTCCCTGTTGGTGTAATGGTCAGGTGTCCTATTACTTTTGTGCATAGTGTATTTTGCAACCTTGTTTTGCACTTATTACTAATAATCTGTACCACAAAAAAAGATTAACTTAAAGCTGCAGCTGTGGAGTGATCCACTGAACTGTACAGTTACCTGTGCCATTCAAAACAGAGCTGAAACTGGGCACAGAATTTCAAACATCACATTCCCTAGATGCGTTCTTGCAGTAAAAGAACACAGGGAGTAAATTACTCTCAAACCACTCGTTCTCTGACTGGTGGAGGGAAATAAAGGGTGACGCAGAGAAAAATAGAAAAAAAGAGAGTGGATGTGCGCGCCCCTAAGCCAACTCATATGACTCTCACATGGTCTCCCCATTCCTCCGGTCTTTGTCAAATGTGAGTTAGCAATTTAGATGATCCCGTGATTTGCACATTTTGCTATTATATTCCTTTGACAGTGCACACACACTGGTAGACAAAAATAGACATAAATGTGAGTATGTGTGTTGGTGTGCCACCCCTTAAGTTCCAGAGTTTCTTGTATTTTAATGTAGTCTTGAGGAACCGTCCTCCAGGCTTCCTAAAGGACCTCCAACGATTTGCATTTTGAACACCTTTATATAGGGATATTGTATCTTTAGGCACTGTGCCATCCGTCACAGTAAAACACTTGTTCCCCTTCCTTTCATTTGATCTACTCAATATACAAATATTATTTCAATTTAAACCAAAATAGAAAGAAATGAGGGTAGGGTATTTTCAGTTCTGTACAAAAAATTATCTGGATTGCACACCATAAGTTCGCCTATTTATCATAAATCATGTTTCCTGCTACACGTGGCCTTGTGTGAGAAGAGGGCCAAAAGTACATTAAATAGTATGTAAAAACTAGCACACCATTAGATTCAGAAATGTAATAGGTAAATTATAAAAGTGTGATATGAATTATAATAGACCAGTGTGCTCACAATGTCCCCTCTCCATATAAATATATATTTAAATAAATATATAGACACACACGCACACACACACACACAGTAAATCCAGTTCCAAGCGCACCCGTGTATAGTGTAACAAAATGTCTATTTTTATAGTGTAAACCCTAAATATGCCCCAAAATATACTTCCGAATCACCTTAATTTAATTTTCAACTCATTACCCTTAAGGAAAATTTAAAGGTGTACACTGAACTTCTGCAGTGTATGTAAATACCGATATTAACCCCTATATAGACTGTAATGTAATTAATGCACATGCGTTTTCTTTGGCATATGGGGTGTAAAAGAAGCAAGAAGAAATTAATAATGCTCTTGGACTTTCAATCCTCCCAGGTTTTTCTCCATCCCATGATGTGCTTTTTTGTGTTCTCTCAACAGTACTAAAAACTTCATAATGTATTTTATTTGAAAATGTAGATTAATTTATGCAAGTTATGTTACAAAATTGGTCAATTATATTTTTCTTAATATTTTAGCACTAAAATTCATGAAGAAAAAAAACCAAACAAACAAAAAAAACAGTAAATGGCTGAAGCCTGATGCCAAATTCTGAACTGCAAATTTGCGGGGGTTTACTGTATATACACTTATTTACGTGTGTTATTTACGCAGCAGATACTGTTATTATTACTTCCAGATATAGTGTCATGGTTGAGCACAACACTATGTGGTTTGTTGCTGAACTCCAGTTGGTGGGGTTTGCAGCAGATTTTGACGCCCATGATGACATCATGACTACTGTCTTGGTATTGATATATAAATATTTCTGACACTACAGTTGACTCCAGTGTAATCTAGTTCTCGGAAAATGGATGATGTATGTCAGTAGAACGCTCAGGGTCATGAAAGATGAACAGATGTCTCTCAACATATGGAGAGACAGCACACCAGATGGTAGTGGGAAGAGCACATGTTCTTAACTCGAAGGAAATCTGGGAAATCCAGTAAAGCATAAGTGGAACACAAGGTCCTCAACTGTCCAAAATACTTACACAGCAATAAAATATAGAATTATTGAATAAACCCAATATAAACAATAGCATTATTCATTGGATGTATCTGAACTGACATGGAAAGGGAAGTCCAGTCTATAACTTTTCTCAAATCTCTAGTGGAAAAAAAAAAGCAAAATAAAGTCAACCAAAAAAGTCAACCAAAAAAAAAAGCAAAATAAAGTCAACCAAATATAAATTGCTCTTGTGCACCACCACATAAAAGCCCGATAATAAAAAGCAGGTGCTGAAAAACAAAGCCCAAACAGCCTTGATCCCACAGCCCAAAAACAAACCCCCACATCCCTACGTTTAAACAGACACACCTTCAAAATAAATATGAACTGCCCACAGAGGTGTCCAGCAATGGCAGGTCACTGGGTTCAGGCTCAACCTGTTGAAACACGGCTTAGGGTTCACATCACTGCATCACAAAATGGGTCTAAAAAGTTGGCGATGGAACAAGAGGAACATCATAGACAAAATCATATACACCACCTGTCAATAGTCCTGACACATTTTCTATAGGCTACTCACATAGTAATTTCTAAAAGTACACTCCATATTTTTTGCTAACAAATAAATGCACTGCATGAGCACCATCTGAGTGTCTCGGTAATAAAGGAAATGTCATTTTTTCATTCTTCTCTACTTATCTAATAGAATTAAAATTATAATGTGTGTCAGAGGACCAGTGTTCGTGTTATTTAATTAGCCATTAAATAATGACATTTAATGAGTGCATTTAAAGTTAAAGGACGATCTAGAATTTGACTCTCCATCACCACACAACCTTTAAATAGAATGTCAGGCATGCACTGTTTCAGAATCTCTTATCTTATAAAGGAAACTTATATTTTTTCCATGTATAGTTGTTCACTCAACAACATTCCGAAGTTTAACAGGAATAAAAATCTGTGTGAAATCGTGTGAATCATAGTGTGTGCGGTCCTTGGTTTGTCTTTCATGATGACCAAACTGCTAATCTCAAGAGCAGGAAGCACAGTCAAGACACATATTAACCAGAGATGTTAAGAGTTTTAACAAGACCATACAGAGAATTGACCTCCAGCGGGTGCAAGAGCTTTTAACCATCAATACAATCAAAATAGAAACAAGATAGAGCTTGATTCTGATAGGGAAACTGCACCATTAAAATAAAGTGTTACAGTAGGTCTCTCAAACAGCTCGCATAGAACCTCATCTCTCACCTTCAAGTGTCGCTGTTCCTAAAGTAATCAGTCAAGAACCACTGATCTCCAAACAGCTGGGACTGACTTTTCATACTCTCTTCTAAGATAAAATCCACTCAAATAAGACAGGTATCTGCAGGTCCAATTGCAAGTGTGTATGTGGCCAAAAGCCAGGGATAATTCACAAGGGTCTCTGCAGATACCTGCTGTTCATTTCTAAGCCTTTAAAACTTCCAAACACCTTGCTCAGCCTACCTCGAAATCTGAATCCCTGTCTGGAAGAGAGTGGCCGAAAGCTGTGTTGCACCTTTCCAAAGCAGCATCTACGAAGCTTTAAGTCTCAAACTTTTCAACTCAGGCAATTTAATGCATCTCAGGTTCAAAGAGGGAGGGGTTAGAGGGCTAGTTGCAGGGTGTGTGCTTAGGGGTGGGTGGAGGTTTAAGGTTTAAGTTAATCTGCTACTGGGGACCACATACTGCACAGAAAAGCCTGAAGACATCTGTGAACTGGGAGCATATGTGGAGGTCTAGAGTGAGGGCTAGTTACATAACGTGAGAACAAAATTCTTAAAAAGGCTTCAAACAGAATCTGTAGGGACCTATAAAATAATTCTACTTCTCAATTTTCATTTATTGTTTTCTTTCGTTGTTGTTCAAATTCCTGGAGTTTTACTGTAAGTGCATAGAAACAACCCAGACTTGTCAACCCTCCTATTTTGTTCAGGGTTTTGCCTGTACTGTAGTCTTCTCTTTACTCTGTAACTTCAAAATGAACTAACGTTGAACCAGCATTCATGTGATTTGGTGGTTTAGAATAAGGAAGCGACTGCTGCTTTGAGCCTGAAGCTTTCAACATATTAAAGGGTCCAAATCATTAATTTCCTGGAATTCCTGTTATCTTTGTGGAAGGAGATGGGTTTCATTGGTGAGTTGCTTAGTGAAGATATCCATTTACTGTACTGTGATTTGGAAGGTTTGGAAAGAAAGCCATGCACAATTTAAATTAAAAATCAAACAAAAAGTCAAAAAGTTATCTGTTTAGAAGGCTAAAAAGCACTCTGTTATTGGCGCGTATGTTCATACAGTGTAAGTTAAACGACGGTGTCGTGTGATTGAACAGTGTGATTAAACAGGCAGGGATCGAGGGTTGATTTTCAAATAATATATGAAATATACAAATACATTAGGGGTGGGGCCGAATCCGGTATTCGGAAAGGCAAATATAACGTGTTTATTACAAATATGGTATTCGGATATATACTTTTAAAAAATATTTGTATTCGGGAACCCTCCCCCGTCACACACTCGAATGGTTAGGGCACTCGGACTGTGATCAGAAAGTTGTGGGTCGATCCTGAAGACCGCTAGCTACCTCTGAGGAACCCTGAGTAAAGTACCGTCCCCACACACCGATCCCTAGTACACTCCCCACACACTGCTCCCCAGGCGCCATGTTCATTGTTGCCCCTGCTTCACTTGGTGAATTGGTTTAAATGCAGAGGAGGAATTTCGTGCTGTTCACACTGTGCAGTTCATGTTTGACCGATTGATCACTAGATATTCCGCTTCTCGCGCACGCACGCACACACACACGCACACCAAGTGCCCCCACTTATAGTCAAAAAATGCAAATAAGTGATGTGGCCTTAAAGTAAAGTTAAGCCCCTATCCGTGCAGCAAGGAGAAATAAATAATATTCTCGGATTTGCTACTTTCAAACCTCCCGTCTCTGAGTACAACTGACTACGATGGTCGGGCCTCGTCCTCGTGTTGATTGTTTATGTTCAAGGCTCTTTCCGTTCAGGTGCGCCTGATTGTCTTGCTAAGTGAGCCTGCCATACAAACAACCCAGCACAAGGATGAAGGGAAGTGGCGGACGAGGACTGCACATCAAAAAAACAAACATTATATTGTTTAGGCTTAGTACTGCTGTTAAAACCAACTTATATGTTATATGTTTTGCAAACCAAATTTTCTTGCACTTATGTTCATATACAGCAATACTTGAAATAAAAGTGCACACAGCAATACTTGAAATAAAAGTGCACAAATTTTAGCTTGAGTATAACAACGCAATTAATCATGATTAATCGCAGAATATCAAGCAATTAACAGCGATTCAAACATTTTATTGTGTTGTTCACTTCACCGCTCAGTGATTTTTATGCCACTGCTGATTAGAGTAAAGTGTGTTAGAATTGTATAGAACTATACAGGTAATTAACACGCATGATAAAGTTGATTGATATATCTGGCCAACCTGTTAATGCAGGTCACCTCAGCCAGTTTTATTTTGTTGCCCAAAAATCCAAGCTCAGGAATACTTGTAGGTCTCACCCACTTCTTTCCCATCTAACATCTCACAAAACTGTGCATTTTTAATGGAGATCCATCTGAAGAGCTAATTAAGAAACAATAGTTTTTATAAAATAAAAAGCAAACATTGTAATTTTACTAATTAAACTTTGAATGATCTCAGTTTTTAATATAAACCATCTGTCTTGTTAGTGCATATTTATTTGAGGAAATGGGAGCTGTTTGGTTGCTTACATAATAAGAGCCATTATTATGACATTATTCTTAGTCATTGATGAGGAACCACAAAATTCTAATTGAACAACATTAATATACAGATATTTCAGTATCCAATTAATATTTCCACAATAACTTAAAAAGCACGATTAATTTTTTTAAGTGATTTGTCTCTTTTATTGGTGTGGCATTCAGGACTGGGATTTATGGTATCATGCTCCAGGTACATAACATGAACTAACCCTCATACATTGGCGTATTCATACATTATGTGCCTGTGCCTATCAGTGGCTATTATTTTATTCTGTTTCTGTCATTTGTCATTTCAGGGCACACTGGTTCATTTGTGGTTTGGGTTTGTTCTTGTTTGGGCCACTGTTCGGGGCAAAAAGGTGAATCAAAACTTTTTATTAAACATGTTTCAGTTCAGCATGAGAACTGCTAAAAAAATTTATGACAATGAGCATCAGTTTCCAGCTCGGCCATAATGACCTTGGCATGTCCAACCTCATTATGGGATAACAATATATAAACATACATTTCATGGGCATTGCCCTGTTCCTAATTTCAATATTCCAAATAACATTCACTTTCCTTTGTGGTATGGTATCATTACATTACAAGCCTAAACTGGCTTATTAAGCTGGCAATGATACACCTTGAGCTGTAATAAACAAATATTACTCCCATCTGCACTCAACATATTACCATAAATAAACTAATAAACAAACATAAACTAATACGCATATTTATCACTGTCCACTAAAATTATGACACGAGTCAGAAGGTAGACTTGTTCGATTTTTTGGGGGATTGAAAAAGAATAAAATAATTTACATTTTTTATTTTATGCCTTATAGAAGAAAACACGGCTCACTGCAAACATGAATGAATCAGATATACAGATTTTAAATTTGAGCTATTCCTAACAGACTTCTGTAAAGTGGTACAGACGCACTTTATTTTGGGGGTAAACCTCCCCAGCAGACAAAAAATATGTATTGCGATTTTACTGCTAAATATTGCAATTATAATGAATGGAGGAACCCAAATTACCACTACTCTGGAATTAAAAAGGTGTGAAGTCTGTACATACGGTTTCAAAAGTTATATTTACTCCCCCAATCCATTTAAGCTACAGCCTTTTTTTCAAATTATATTCTTCTGATGTCACAAAACACAAATGTCTTAATCTGGTAATACCTAATAATAAAAATATCGACTTTTGTTGGATTTCATGAAGACCTCGATTCATGAGAACACCCAGTAATTCACCTGGAGCTGTGATTAGTTGAAAGCTCATATGCTGAGCCTAATATTGCAATAACAATTAGCAGAATATATACAGTAAAGCCATATACCTGACACAAGCTGTTTAGGATTAATTTATTATATGAACGTTTCTATACATTAACATCTGTACAAATTAAGTACACTGTGGTACCAACTCTCATAGTGACAGAAGATAAAGGAAAATTGGTATTGGTACCAGTGTTCACTGGTTGTCTGGAAAAAAAAGGGTATTCAGGTAAAGTATGAGATCCATAACACCATTCACGTGGTGCACTAAAGGAATTTCACTGTAAAGTCCCTCCCTCAAGTTTTCTAATGGATTATGCAACAGCATTTCAACTGAAGCACTTTTCATTTTCACAAAACACTTCTGTTACAGAGCTAAAGGTCTTAAGCTGAAAAAGACTTATTTTACAGAGTTAAACATCTTATTGTAAACACTGGCTGAAAAACACTTATTATACAGAATACTTTTAATACGGGCATCAGCTCAACATTTTAGCAAAGAAAATTAGAAAAAATTAGCAGTTTTTCAGCACTTGCATAAAGCTTTTGTAAGCTCAAGGTTCACAACTACCTACAACCTCAGGGGCCCTCCCCCCACCTGGGGCCCTGTAATTTAGTCCCACTTTTCACCCAACTATGACACCCCAATGTTCTTAATGTATTAAGAGAACATACACACTACCATTAAACAGTTTTGGCACATACTGTATTTGCATCTAACTTTTCACTTACAAAACAAATGTACAGTATGTTCATTTGAGTTATTTTATTAGCAAGAAAATGTCTTATTTAGCGCAACTGACCGATAAAAAGCCCCCTGATATTATGTGGCGCACAAGGCCCGTGTTCGATATTTAACAAGCTATTACTTGACGAAACAATGCATTTAAAGGACAGTCTTGAACTTGATTCTGCATCACCACACAACAAGTTAATAGGGTGTCAGGCATACATATTTTTCATCTTATAAAGGAAACTTGATTAATTTAACATATTTTCATTTGTAGTGGTTCACACAACTTTTCAGTGTTTAATACATAAATCTACAGTTTATGAAATCAATGGATAAGTGGCAAAAACCCATGGTGTGTAAAACTGGTAGTATATGTGCATGTTCAGATGTTAATGGCAATTGATTCAGCGATTTTGCCCTGTATTGGGAGATACCAAATATTGAATCGGCACATTCACAAAGAACAAATACCATCTAAATTAAGAATCAGAATCAGACAATTAAGGTCTGAACAAGCAGGTGCAGATGACACCAATTGACCATGTGGTGATCAGTGTACTGGTGGTGCTGAATACTGAGTGGTTAAAACACCTTTATCTCGGCTCCTTGTATCTTTAGGCACTTTACAGCCTGTTGAAGTAAAATATGTGTTTCCATTTCTCTCACTCAATCTACCCAACAAGCCTGAGGTCCAGTTTGACAGCCAGAAAAATAACAAGGTTTCCTGTTCCAGTTTTCAGTTCCACTTTAAGTGGTACCACAATTACTGTTTTTATTGCTTTTTGCAAGTCAGCATGCACTCTATATTTTGACTGTCAAATTACAATTACACAGGTCTCAGCCAGTTTAGTCACATCATGAACAGAGTCAGAATAGAGCAATCAAAACCAGTAAGAAATTGTAGCCTCATTTGCCAGTACCATGTTTAAGGAAGTGACTGTGAAGGCGGGTCTAACAGGTCAAAAACGTCTACTTCAATGCCTAAGCTCGTTTTGAGTAAAATATATAATCTAAATTAAATACACGTTCAGTAAACTTTCTGCGCTTTATATCAGCCCTAAAGGACCTCGGGCTCTCTACACGTGGTGATGGACGGCTTGCAGGACTGAGCTAAATAACGTCATTTCCAATCCCGGTACCATGTGCTCATCATCGCTGTTTCCCCACCCCCGGCTGACAGTCACACTAATGGAACAACATTCGGTTTTATGGTCAAAGGTTTCCCAACTCATCTCACAATAAAATGTTACCTCATTTATTCATCATTAGAAATTAAGTTAGTGAACATGAATGCAGGCACAAATTGCACCCTACCAAACTAAACGTCAAGTGTAAAAGTTGAGATTTGTGATTTGGGACGAGGCCGCTGTGCTTCCGGACCACGATGCTTCCTATCGTTTCAGAGTTAAACATGTTTTCGAATCTTATCATTCATAAACGGCTGCTTTGAAATGTACTCTGGGTTGTTGTAGAGTCTGTCAGATGTATAGCCTCGATGTTACGGTTTTTACGAATTACATTAAATGATTCGACGTAGAAGACCAGACACACCATAGCACGGTGTCGGCCGCTTTCCAAACTCACACGACAACAATCAATGTGGTTTGGGACGCGACCGTCGGGCAATTACCTAC
>JBBMFX010078280.1:0-10326 GCA_037832545.1 Rhabdalestes septentrionalis
AGTCTCGATTTCTGTTGAGACATTCAAATGGTAGAGTCAGAATTTGGCGTAAACAGAATGAGAACATGGATCCATCAAGCCTTGTTACCACTGTTCAGGCTGGTGGTGGTGGTGTAATGGTGTGGGGGATGTTTTCCTGGCATACTTTAGGCCCCTTAGTGCCAAATGGGCATCATTTAAATGCCATGGCCTATCTGAACATTGTTTCTGACCATGTCCATCCCTTTATGACCACCATGTACCATCCTCTGATGGTTACTTCCAGCAGGATAATGCACCATGTCACAAAGCTCCAATCATTTCTAATTGGTTTCTTGAACGCGACAATGAGTTCACTGTACTATAATGGCCCCCACAGTCACCAGATCTCAACCCAATAGAGCATCTTTGGAATGTGGTGGAACGGGAGCTTCGTGCCCTGGATGTGCATCCCAAAAATTTCCATCAACTGTAAGATACTCTCTTATCAATATGGGACAACATTTCTAAAGAATTCTTTCAGCACCTTGTTGAATCAGTGCCACGTAGAATTAAGGCAGTTCTGAAGGCGAAAGGGTATTAGTACGGTGTTCCTAATAATCCTTTAGGTGTGTGTATATGTTTAAATGTCTGCACTATTATTAACTGTTAGTCAATAATAACACAAATAAATATTAAGAAATATTAAAAACAGGTAAATAAATAAATAATATACATAGGAAACTGTTTGTTGTCAGATTGGATAAGCAGGATGTGGTCTCCGCTTTTGGAATATGAGGCATTTATTCTTTCATTAATTTAAAGAAAAATATGTATTTATTTACAGATACATCCAAAACAACATGAACCACTGCAAAAATAGTTCAGGAATTGTTTGAGACTTGGCCTCCAAATTCCCAGGATCTCAATCTGATTGTGGGATGTGCTGGACAAACTAGTTCACGGAGGCTCCACTTTGCAACTTACAGGATTTTAAATATCTGCTGCTAAAATCTTGGAGCAGAAACAAAATCACTCTTTTGATTTTAATGTTATGTGCATTTAGCCAAATAAATTTTATGAACATTCAGGTCACACAAACAAATCTTGCTGGGGGAAAAAACATGTCATGGCGTTTTGTAACTCATTGTTCACCTTGTCTGCTCCACATCCTCAATGGTTTCTGGCAGGCGCACGTTGTGGGTCTCAGGGAGGAGCAGCGCGAGGAGGCCGGCTGAGATGGCCACAGAACAGAACAGGACCTGTGGCAGAGGAACCCACGTCTCCTCCAGGAGACTCACCAGCGGAGCCACGGACACGCCGATACGGGCCACGAAGGAGCAGAAACCCAACCCGTTCTGCCTGACATCCCAACACACACAGTTGCGAGCACAGGTTTTGACACCCCAAGGAAAATTATAATTGTTTTCTTGACTTTCTAGGTGAAATCTAGGTGATTATATTTGGCTGTTCTGCTTGTCTTAATACATATTTTTTCATATGATGAAAAAATAATTGCCACATGACCAATAATATATTCATTTTATATTAATAATATTATAGAATAGCATATTCCTAGTTTTTCAATATTCCTTAAACATAATATATGATGACAATGGACTATTAACATGTTGACCCTCATTTCTGTCTATGTGGCTTTGATGTTTGTCAAATTTTTGTGTTTGTGTTTGTCTTATTTTTGGTATATTGAGTAGAATAAATGAAATGAGTTCCAGTCACTCAGCATTCAGCACCACCAGTATACTGATCACTGCCCTATCATCTGGAATCATCTGCTCCTGTTTCTTCACTGGTTTATAACTTAAGATAGATGTTCTTTATTCTAACTGTGTGTTTTAACAAAGAAAAAACAAAACATTCATCTGAAACTGGCCAGGTTCAGGGACTGGACAGTCTTTGGAAGCAAAAGTATTGTAAATTACATCAACACAAACATTACCGAAAATACTGAGACTACTGTAAATCAATCATATTCATAATTAATGTACACATTTCATAAATGTAAGAGAATATGATCTTATGTTCTGTTTGTATGTTATGTTTATAGAGGATAACACATTCATCTCACAAAAATGCTGAGGACACATGACTTAGCAGTGTGACTTATTTCCTCACACTGTACAGGCCAATAATTACTAGAAAGCAGTTAAAGTAAACAGAAGAGATTGAAATGTGGGATTTTCCAGCACTGTTTACCTAAATCCAGCTAATGTTTGCCATCCTTCTGCAGAGTGTTCTAGAGCACTCACCGGAGAACTGTGGGGTAGAGCTCGGTGGTGTAAAGGAACACAGATGTGAAGGAGGCCTCCGAGAACCCCTTCCCCATCACGGCCACAACAGTGCGAGGAATCCAGTTCTCTACACAGAGAAATGTGGGAAAGTGGAAGAAAATCGGATTTTTAACTACCAAAAGGGACATTTTTATAGTCTTGAGGACATTTTAAAAGCAAAATAGACCATTATTTCACCACTGCAATGACATTTATGTCCCATAAGTGTCATTCACACTTTACATAAAAGAATGCTAATCAATTACAGGTTACAAAAAATTTACATTTTAGTATCTGTCAGCATTCACTCAACCCTTTTACCTGAATAAACTCAAAGCTGATGGAATCTCTGGGCTATGTTCACGTGTCAATATTGAAAAATACAAAAGAATGTAAAAACTTTCTTTACTTCCAATGTAAGAGCTTTATCTCGCAGTCATTTTGGGGCATTTCTGTTGGTTCACCACGAAAGCCGCACACAATGTACTAAGAGGCTGCTTCCACATGATAATAAAAAGATCATTTATGAGTCTCAAGATCAACTAAAGATATTGAGTCAATTTGATTTTTCAGTCATATTGTGAGACTTAAAGTCCAATTTTAAACTGAATATAAATAACTCGCATTAGATCTTCTTTGGAGTAGATCAGTAGAATGTGCTTCATGCCCTAATTACTGAGGAGACTAGTTAAATACATACTAGTTTTATACATAAATACATACAATACAGCCCTTTCTAGCTAAGAAATTTAGTTAAAATCTGATGTTATTTTAGGTTTAAATGCATATTATCTAGGATTGAATGTTGAAAAATGAGACATAGTGGCTTATAAGAGTGAAAAAGCACCGCAATAGTAGAATCCCTGCTAACTTTGAGTCTTCTTACACATCAGAGAGGGCAACAACGACAACACATACAAACACAAAGCCCTTTTTGAATATTTTAAAGGGGTCTCAGACTCATGCCAGACCCTCAATGTGTTGTTTTTCTGTATTATTTTTGGGGGGCTAAAGTGCATCTTTCATACAATTGCTTCTTTGAAACGCCCCATTATTTTTTTTTTATCAGTTTGTTTGTTTGCTTAATTTTATTTCATTTCATTATGTATTAATTCTATGTTACAATAAACTTATATTAATAAAGTTATATTAATAAATATACTTTTCCCCCATAAAGTATACAAATTTCCCTGAATGCTCAACCTTCTATCTCCAAAATGATACCTTTCAAATCGTATGTACACAAATGGAATGATTTTTTTTTTTTTTACTAATTCAACTGTTTTTATAGTGTTGTAGTTTTAGTACCATCACTCAGTCAACATTGTTATTTTCTGGAAACAGCAAAAACAGCCCCTTTTGAATTTGCCAACTCTGAAATGTCACAAATCATTTGCATAAATGTGTCCATCCATTGTAGCAGGTTAGCTCCGCCCATCAGTGCTGGTGTTATAAGGAGTGTTTCTGTCTGGATTGCATTGTGATAGAGGCACAATGTAGAGCAAGCAATCAAAACAGAGCTCATTTACATATATCAATCAATGACAAAACCAGACTGTTTCATGCTAAGGCATAAAGAGCTGTTATTTATTATTTTGTTTATATTAGTTATTTCAGGATGAATTGTTGTATTCATATCATTCTTATGAAGTTATTCAGGTAAAAATGGAAAAAAAACATCAATCAGCTGCCCACCTTTAGGGATGAGAATGGTGATGGCGATGCAGACGCCCGTCATGACCAACGTGCCCACCTGGCTGTACCTGCGGCCCACTTTACGCAGACTCACATAGACCAGCAGCTTGGCGGGCATCTCTATGGCCCCATAGATGAACTGAGTGAGGTAGAGGTTTAGACCGAACCCGGCGACATTAAGACTGATTCCGTAGTACGTGAATGCAACGCCAAACCTGCAGAGATTGGCACTGACTCAGGGGTTCGTCTTAAACACAGTTCTAAATCATATGGGCAACAGTCAGAGCATAAAGTATGAATACTTCATTTTGGAATTAAAAGCTTCGCTAGAAATGATACAAAGCATGTTTCTATTTATTTGGATGTTCTTCACTTACCAGGTGATGCCAGTGAGCACAGCCAGCCTCTTCAGCACAGGAGTTCTCACTAAGTCCAGATACGTGTACTTTCTGTTTTCTTCGGCCACAATAACACTGGAGAGGGTCTGGAGGGTCCAAATGTCAAATGTCAGCGGTCAGTAATGAGTACTGTACACTTTTGCATTTAATTTTTCTCTCCTCATGACTTGTGTTATGTGTTATGAATGGCTGCATCACAAAACATCAGATTATTTAATGCTTATCTCAGTTTCTTACTTAAATTTGCATTAGTCTCTCAATATTAGCCGAAACTGTGATGCAATAGCTTGAACAATTATATTTCAAGAGAAAAAAGGGGAGTAGGTCCTTATGCTAAAGTTTAGTCATGTTTTGTTCATTTCTATGTAAAAATAAGTAAACCCTTACAAAGAACTTACTAGCATTTTTGCCTTTTTCATACTTTATTAGAGGACTTTAAATATATGAATGAATGTATACATAAATTAAGAAATGCATACATATATGTATTTAAAATATATATATATGTGCCACATGTTGTGCACAGACCACATGTGATCTTTTATTTGTTTTCCCAACCTGTACGTATTGCCTTAAATGAATGACTTGCAAATAGATGGCAAAAAATAGTCACAACAATTCATATTGGACAGAAGCAAAATGTGAAAGTGTAAAATGAAGGTGAAATGTTGTCGACCTGAGTATATGTGTAGCAGCCAGTTTACCTGGGGGCTGATGTCTTTCAGAGTTTTCTCCCTGTTATTGACTGATGCACATTTCACGAGACAGTCAAAGGCCTCCTCATGTCTACCATTGGCTATCAGCCATCGTGCTGACTCTGGGATCCACCTAATAAAGAGATTAAGAGTTCATACACCAATATAAAGTATGTTACAACATATCAGGACAAAATACGTTGTGTCACAATGTATCAGACCAATATACAGCATGCTAACAGTGTATCAGACCAATATACAGCATGCTAACAGTGTACCAGGTCAATATACAGCATGCTAACAGTGTACCAGGTCAATATACAGCATGCTAACAGTGTACCAGGTCAATATACAGTGTGCTAAAGGAGTCCCAGGTCAACATATAGTGTATTATATTGTGCTTGCCAGTATACAGTGTGGTAAAACTGATAAACTGTGAAGGGAATGTATATATTAGGACTGGAATGCTCACTTTAAACTAAAATTAGTGTGACAAAGATGGCTAATACTGACTGTAGGCAATAATGTTGTTCATACATATATTTTAATATATTTTATAATATAAAATGTAATTGTAAACTGTAGCACCAATATATATTTGTGTTGTGGTCTCTATCTTCATTAACATAACAAGCATTTGTTTACTATAACAATCCTGGATTTCATAAAAAAAATATTAATGTATTTTTATCTGTCTTACCTCCAACAGATTATAGCCAATGCCAGAGGAGATGTCACTGTGACAACCAAGAACCTCCAGTCATTGACCAGATAAGCGATGCCTGGCAGAATCATGGTGGAGATGGACCAATCAAGACTTATCATCACTCCTGCGATCGTCCTGTGTTTAATATCTGACCACTCCACACCTGTAGGCAGACATTACAAACTCCAGAACTGCAGAATCAGCCTCACACAGCTTGAGAGGGCAGTTCAGCCACAGGGTGGCATACCTGCGCTGCTTTGTAATGAACTTATTGGGACAGCAGTAAATACAGACCATGTCAGATAGGTAGGTCTATCGGGTCAATAAATTAATTTGATATTGATTTTTGTATATGTTTTGGATTCTTGTAATATCCAGCCCATTTTCGTCTTCAGTTTCGTCATTGACTGTGGGACACTGTCTTACCAAATTCGTTGATATTTGGCATAATCCTTGTCTAAATCAGTGCAGCATCTCCTGTGCCACTGACCAGGGGCGTAGCACATGGGGAAGGTAGGGAGGATTCTCACAACCCCACTTTTGCTAAAATGTAATCCCATCCCTCCCCTCAGATTATATTGTATTAAATTGATTAATTTGTGTTCATAACTTGGCATCCCCATCTCAAAACACCCCCACTTTTGGAAAGCTTGATACGCCCCTGCCACTGACTGCCACAAGCCCTCAAAACAATATTAGATCCACCCTCATGTTTAATAGGCTAGATGAGAGCACCACTCACAGAGGACGATGGAGATGATGCTAATGCCGTTGATTGATATTCCGGTGAGGAACCTCATAATGGCAAACATGACAAAGGAGGTTGAGAAGGCACTGGCAATGGCAAAGATGGCAGTTGTCAGGTAGGACACCAGCAGCATGCGCTTCCTGCCAAATCTAAGAAAAAACAAAGCAGTGAAGAGTGTGGAGTTGATGTGGAAGTTCGCAAAAATCAAATGAAGTTCAGAAATTGATCTACAGCAGAGGTCACCAACGTGGTGACCCCAAGGGCCACATGAGTAGCCCATGTGCCGGTCCAAAATATAGCACAACTCACCAGTGAGCAGCGTCTAACATGTCATTTTATCCTGTTGCTATTCTTCTTTAATCACATTTGCATTTATTTCTATTTGAAAACGACCATATCTAAAAAAAAAAAGCATTTAAAACTTGTTTATTATATATGAAGTTTAGGTAAACTATGTACTAGTGTATGAAACTGGTAGCCCTTCGTATGGCTCAGTACCTGTGATGTAGCTCTCAGTTTCAGAAAGGCTGGTGGCCCCTGGTCTACAGTATCTACTGGCCAAAGGCTGGCATTTGAATGCTTCACCAGATATTGATCTAAAACATATTCATACACCTTACCTGTCACTCAGACTTCCAAATAAGGCCGCTCCAACCATCACGCCAATGAAGAAAATGGTGGCCGTGCCTTTATTCATGCTCTTCCTATCACAGACCAAATTCCACTGAGAGAGAAGGGAATATGCTTTTGATTAGGAAGGTCCTGGAGTTGGCATTTCTTCAGAATTGTGCATCAAAATGGAAATAGAGGGTAAAATTCACTGGTGGAGGTGAAAATGCACACCAGCCATATAAGAAAAGTGGCCCCATTTCATAAAATATCAAATACTTTCTCTGTATTTAACCCATTCTCAAAGTGAGGAGGGGCCGCCAACAGGGGGTGCTGGTCCTATGGTCCTTTTCCCCTTATGGATCAGGTACATGGTCTGTTCATTTGCACAATAACAGTAATTATATACCTAAATATACCTGAATGACAAGTGTAGTGTCACACTTTACTTATGGTACATGATTGGGGCCTAAAACACTAGAGCGCCCCCTTCTGTACGTAAGTGGTTCGTTCAACAAGCAAATGAAATTCTATTATTTTTCTTCGATTGGGCGCTACCTAATCAGCGATCTTGATATATAAATAAAATATCATGTAAATATATGTTGTTGCATTAAAATCTAAAACTCCTTGGTTTGGGCCTTTCAGACATAGACACCCTGTGCCAGTAACCCTGCGAGGTGTACTTAATCATCTGCAAGTTCAGTGGAAAGGGACCCAGTCCAAAGGGTTTGGATTGGAGAATAATGGCAAGTGGAGAGATATCTTTCACAAGATTTACCTCAGAAGCCAAGGTTGATTTGAATGTGCTCTCATCGTATTGCCATCCATTCCTGCAGTGGACCACAGGAAGTTCTGTGGTGTTGGAAGTGTTCCTCAGCATGTGGAACTGAGCTTCGGAGAACATGTGACAGGAAGCAAAGTTCCCGTCCTCATGTCGTGGAATACTGACAGTCAGTCTCTGCTGGTCAGTCAGGTTCTCGAAAAGCCCCTCAGTGTCCAGAGAGCTGAAGTCGCAGTGGTGTGACGGGACGGCCGCGATAAAGTTATTCAGCAGAAAGTGAAAAGGTAGAGTGACTCTCGGAATCACTAGCATGAGGATTAGCGCGATTTGGAAGCGCCCGAAACCCCCAACCTCCGCCAGCAAATTCTCAAACTTCATCCCTATATGAGCTTCTGTCCCCTGAGATATATTTTGATTATCCAAAAAATATATCAAATCACAAGCTGTAAGGAGAGATAAAGACGAGAGACGTTTCTGCTGAAAAAACACTTATGAAAGTGGTGCAGGAAGGACGTTTTTGAGGCTACTGTGGACTCTTACCAGTTGCTCGTCACTCATTCATGCACTTTTCTAATGTTCATTAACATCACATGCTCATGCACAAACCAGAGAATGGATAGTTATGGGTGTATTCCCTACATTTATGCATTTCTAACTTAGCTTTTAAATCAGAAGCCAGGTTTTCCTGAAGTGCTAGGAAGCCCATTAAAGAAAACTATACATATATAATTTATTCTGATTCACATAATGAGGCAAACTGAAACTGTAGTCTTTCATCTGCAGGGAAGCAGGGAGCCCACCAAAACAGAGACGTCCCCAGACAAAATGAAACTGGTGGAAATAGAGAGATATACTCTTTGGATGCACCAACCCAAAAGCTGATGTAACATGTTGAAACAGATGCAAATCTGTGTTCGTTTGTGACTTTGTCAGTTAATCTTTTGTGAAAAAGCTCCTCAGTGACCCAGCAAAGAGGGAGGCGAACAGAATTGTTTAACTCAAGTGTCAAGGGGTGCGGAACAGAAACTGAAATAGCTTACAGAGTAAACAGACAAGACAGACGAGAGCATGTAACCGCAATAGGAAACGGTAGAACCAGATAGAAGTACCAGTATGGTACAATATTACAGTAAAATACAATCAGAATAGAAGAAGACAGAACAAAATGAGAAAAAAGTAGCACCAGATTAGGAGATAGAACCAGACAAGAACGTGATAGAACCAGAAGAGGACTAGTGCCAGATTAGAAGAAGATGATGCCAGAACATTTTGGAATAAAAGCATATTGTATAAATATATTGCATAAATATTTTATAATAGTAAATATTTTATATTCAGTCATAGAATCTTGCTGCAATTGTTAATAATGAGGCCAAAATGGATCAATACACATTCAAGGGGTGTCCAAACCTTCTGCCTTGAGGGGAAAAAACACAATATCTGTGGTCGTCTGGGGCAGAAAACCAAGCAGTACTGAAATAAAAGTAGCTACAGTAAACGATAATGTTTCATTAAATTTCATTCAAAGTTAAGAAGATGTTTCTCCTTCTTTTACTGAAGAAGCACTCCAAATCAATATTCATTTTTGGTCAACTCAGTCATAATTAAATAATAGGACTTTTTTCAAATGTGATGATTATGGAGGACTCTGATTAGACTCAGTTCGCCCACTGGACCAAACTGAGTGAGATGGGAGCTTAAAGTTATAAGGTTACATGCCATAATATCATCCAACCCTTTTCCCTTTCTGTTCAAATGTGTTAAAATATAGATAAAATATAAACAAATGTACAAAAATGGGCAAAATGTACAGTGTTTCCTAGAGGACATAAAAACTTAGAACACCAACAAAACATGTCTTTTAACCAGCAGTGGCAGTGCTTAAACTTTTTAATGCGACTGTATAAACACCAGTAGAAATGTTACTGTTCCATTAAATCCAGCCACATACAGTGGAAAACAACAACATAACAGTCAGAAGTGTCCGTTTTTTTAAATCAATATTCCTATTAGAGAGATGAAGTTAAACTGAACTTGGAATGCATGCTGTGTGTGTGTGTGTGTGTGTGTGTGTGTGTGTGTGCGCGTGTGTGTATTAGGGTGCTTTATCTGCAGGCACTGCAGTTTTCAGAGGGATTTCGCTCTGCTCCTGTGTGGTAATGCAGACAGACCTCTTTCTGAAGAGAAGAGAAGAGAAGAAAAGAGAACATTAAAATTACAGTAAAAATGATATGTATGTGTATAAATATATATTAGTACTGTCAAGCGATAACATTTTTAAATCTAATTAATGACATGGTGTGGCGATTAATTAATCTAATTAATCGCATTTAATTGCACATACATACAGACTCACAAGAAGCCGTTTTTTACCATTTATTATTGAATACAAGCCTATAACTTGGGCTACAATGGTCATGACATTTTTATCACTGACTGAAC
>JBBMFX010078319.1:0-10325 GCA_037832545.1 Rhabdalestes septentrionalis
GCAGTCCCGCCGCAGCTCAGCCGCGTCCACCGCGCCTACCCCGGGGAACAGGTTCCTGCACACCGGCGGCCTGGAGTGGTCCGCGTGCCTCGCTTCTACCCTCTCCAGCGGGGGGCTTCCGTTAGACAGGCGCACGTCGGACATTTTTTCTACATGTAAAAAATAAAAGTCTGTCCCGACTAAAAAAATGTAAAAATAAAAAAGAATGCACACAACAAAGACAACAAAACAACAAAAATAACAGCGTCAGCAGCGGCCCCAGACGCGCGATGGAGGCAAACGCCGTCTGCAAACGCGTAATAGCTTCGCTCCACTCAAACCAGTACTACTCTCAAACGAGCCAGGGAGCAGTACACATTCCAGAATACCAGCATCTAAAAGTGAGAGCGAAAGAGAAAAAAAACGAAAGCGAAAAACAGGAGCAGCCCGTGTGGCCGAAACAGCGAGTGCACGTTGAAATGTGCAGCGGTGCGCCAGTCGCTCCCCTCCGCTCCGTATCGTAGTAATTCCGCTAGAAGAGCACGCAAAGTCATCCGAGCGCCCAATATGGCGATCGCAAGCTAACGCAAGTGGAAAGAAGACGAACTGACAGCTATGGCTATTTAAACCAGAAGACTTTCATTGGTGCGCCACCATGGGCGCCTCCCATTTCTTAAAGGGAACCAGGGACTGGAGCTCAAATGGCTCCCTTACTCCCTCCAAAAGTACACTACAGGGGTCACGGAGCCATGGCTCTCACACCCAAACAGACGAAAGAAGATATACTTTCACATGTCGTTACTTCGGTCAAAAGTAAAAGTAATGACTCAAAAAGCAACAAGAAGGATCAGTTTGAATAAATATACTTAAGCACTATGTACACTAGCTTCATACATTCCCTTTTGGGGCCCATTTTTGGTCTAAAAAAACTGTTCCTGTAGAGGTGTGAGCAGTTTAACACAGAATATACTAAATATTAATTACTGAAATCTAAAAACATTTGCATTCATGCACAAATTATACTATTTTAAACCTGAATTTAAACTATTCAAGTGCATGGAGCCAAGTAAAGCAACAAGTGAACTATATGTCCAGTAATAAGGGATTATGCGGAATACACCAAAGAGGACTGCAGTGCAATTGTATATTGCACTAGATTTTTCTTGCAGTGTAGTGTGCAAAACTGTTTTTTCAGAAGGAGTGAGGTCATAGTTGGCAATGACCTTATCTTCAGTAGACTTTGGCACTATCAGAAAGTTGTTCAGATCCCTGAGTCATATCAATTGTCCTTCTTCAGTGCTACATGTTTCACAGTTTTTTTCCCTCTTCCCTAGAATCAGCCTGGATGAATTTCAAAAAGTCACAGTGTTGAAATGTCTTATCATATGAGCTCATCCTTTCAGTTATTGTGTATTTGGGGTTAATTGTAATATTTCCAGAATTACTTGTATAATTAAATGAAGGTAACTTAAAAAAAACAAATAACAGTATACACAAAACAGTCCATTTTATTTTCATCAGAGGTGTAAAAGTAAACTAGGTAGGTGTGTTCATTTTTATGAATTTTGCTAGTGGTTACAAACTATTACAATTTCTAACTGATAGAGTATGAATGATTCTTACATTTCAAAGGTGTAAACCATGGTGCATACAACCAGTGATGGCTAAAACAAACAGTGATCGTAGAATTGATACATCTGCAATTAAATGAAGTTAAATAAATTAAATCCATTTTGGCCAATTAAAAAAAGGAATCTTTCGAACTAAACTGTCAGACAGCTTTAATTATTTTTGTTTAATTATTTAGGGTTTATTTATTTTATGAATTATTCAATGCTTAAATTGTTCTGTAGCCTATAATCCGCATCAGAAAACTTTATTTTTTGCTTATGTGATGACCGCCACAACACAGAGAAGCACAAGATACCAGAATATTGGAAAATAGATAAAATACAATAATAACAAATAAACAAGTATGAGTCTAAATATAATCTACTAAAAATCTAAATAAAATATATACAATCTGTGTAAAAATCAGTGGAAAAAACAACCACAATATGAATGTACGTAGTAATATTATACATGAGATTTTGCAATAAATAAGTGATTTAGCGCCACTTAGAGGACGGTATACGATATTGCACCTAATATTTGGTACCTAGTAAAACATTGCACTGTATTGCGACTGTTGCACATCACAGCAAAAATAATCCACATAGTCTTCTAAACAATGATAGTTTTTAAACCCGAAATAAACATACAGAAAGGAGCAGCAGGCTATTGCACAGATTACTGTGTGGGTGTGTGACTGAGGGTTTCCTCTGGCAATCAATGGAGCACCTTAAGCTGGTCAGTCTGTACCTAAAGGTACATCTCAGGTCACTCACTACACTGTGGAGTGGGTGGTCTACATTGTCCATGATGGACTGAAGTCTGAACAATGTTCTTCTTTCAGCCACAGTTTCCATGCTATCCAGTTCCTCACCCACCACAGAGCCCGTTTTCCTGATAAGTTTGTTAAGTCTCTTCCCGTCGGCCACTTTCTAGCTAGCACCCCGCTATACCACTGTAGAGAAAATGGCACTGGCCACATCAGACTCCGCAACATGTAGTTGCAGACTCTTAGACCTGTCCAGCTTATTGTCAATGTGTGCACCAGGGATCTGTAGTCATGACAGGAGATCCTGATCTTCACCACCAGTTCTTTTGTCTTTTGGATGCTGAGCTGCAGTTGATTCAACTCACACCAGTCCACAAAACTGTCCCCATCCTTGATATATCTGACAATTGCTGAGGCATCTGAGAATTTCTGCAGATGGGACCCCTCTCTGTTTTACTGGAAGTCAGGTGTGTACAGGGTGAGTAAAGAGGAACAGTGATAGAACAGTTCCATGAGGAGCTCCCGTGCTACACAACACCAGGTCAGACATCCCTGTAGTCGCACATACTGTGGTCTATCAGTCAGGTAGTTCAAAAGCCATGCAACTAGGGGGGCATGCACCTGCATAGCAGACAGTTTTCTCCCCAGCCGGTGGGGGAATAGTGTTGAAGGCACTGGAGTATTCTCTCCAGGGATGCATTTGGATTGTCAAGATTGCTGTAGTAGTGGTTCAGCAGGTAGATGATGACATCGTCCACTCTAATCTTGGCCTGGTCGATGAACTGGAGGGCATTTTGCACTGGCCCCACCAGGGGGCGGAGAGTGTCCAGGAAGAGTCTCTCAAAAACCTTAATCCTGTGTGAAATGAGTGCTGCTGGCCTGTAAACTGATGGGGCACTAGGTCTCACCATATTTGGAAGAAGGAACCAGACATGATATTTTCCACAGCACAGGTACTTTCTTGTTACTGAGGCCCAGGTTGAAGATCCTCAACAGGGCTACACATAGCTGATAGGCGCACAGCTTTAGCACTTGTGTGCTTAAGTCATCTGGGTCTGGCACTTTAGCAGGATGGAATCTGTGTATGTCTCTCCTGACTTAGTCCTCGGTGATGGTGATATATGCTTTATGGGTATCAGGGTCAGCAGTGGCAAGGGCAGAAGGGGTGAAGACTGATGGGAGAGGGAGTAGGAGAGTGGAAGGACGGAGAGCTGCAATTGGCTTGACATTGATGGGGGGAGCAGGTGCACTGGGTGCAATATGGGCTGTACTGGAGCTGAAGTTGCTGGAAACAGGCCTGCTGTCAAATCTATTTAAGAACAGATTCAAATGATTTGCCCGCTCAACATCATCATCAGTACCAAGGATGCTGGTTTTGATGCCAGTGATGTTCATCATGCCTCTCCACACATATCTGCTGTAACTCCTGTATCTGTTCTTTCTCTCCTTATCCACACAGATGAGCACCTCTGTACTTCCTTGGCTGCTTCCTTGTCACCTGACATGAATGCTTTCTTCTCATTCAGGAGGGCTTTAATGTCCTTGATGTCCCATGGCTTGTTGTTGGGAAAACAGTGTATGGATTTCACTGGTACAGTGTAATCCACACAGAAGTTGATGTAGACAATGACACAGTCTGTGAGGTTATCATCGACCTCGCTCTGTGGCTTGTACAGGGCCTCCCAGTCTGTAGACTCCATGCACTAGCCTCCTCTGACCACTTCCTCACTGTCTGGCTGCCCCTTGACCAGTGGTAGGTAAGTGGGATGACGGTGCACCAAGTTGTAGTCTGATCTGCCCAGAGGTGAGATGGCTGTGCAGCTATATGCCTCTTTGATGTTAACATACAGCAAATGCAGACTCTTGTTTTCTCTAACACCACTGCTGGATCTGAAGAATGACAATACATTGTTTAAACTGATAATTTCCTGTAAAATGCTACACAAATATCTTAAGTAGTCTCTGAATCTGTCAATCACTTGCATCTTCCACAACTGCCAAAAGTAGCTGGGAGATTTCAGCTACAAATCACATTTGCAATCACTGGTTGCCCTTGTTCAGGCTTTTAATGTTTGACTTTAGAATTGCTGGACACAGTTCAATGGCTGAATATTTTGATGGCTGATATTATAAAATGTATACAAATTCTAAATACAGTATGGTTTTATAATACAGTACTAATGTGGTTATAAAGCCAGTTCAATGAAAGTTACACTGTAGGAATTTAATTAACTAAAGCATAATAATTAATTAGGCACTAATACTATAATATAACTTGCATGACCAACAGGAACTGAGCAGCATCCCTAAAGGTCAGTATGAATAAAAGGTGTCCAGTTGTGTGTCAATGAACTTAAAATTTCTTAGTATTGAAGGAATGATGTGGCTCGTGGAAAAATTGCTGAATTTAGAATAACACATATTGTACCACATGTACAATATAGTTTTATACTACATTTATAGAACACATTGAGCTTAGGAAAACAGTATATGTAGTTTTAAACGGTGGGAGACTGTAGTGTATGTGATTCTTATAAAAATGGCTGCAAGCATTGTGATAAGACTTAAATATGAACATCAAGGCATAAATATGTAGATCCAAATAAGTCGGTTCCACACTGCATTAGAAAATTGACTAAAATTTACTATAAATAAAAAGGTGTAAAAAGTTGAATGAAATTTAAAGTTGTGTCATAAAATGTACAACAGCTTAAACCTTTCATTCATCGCTTCTTAAGTCATATGATTATTTTTATCTGTTCTGTAAACAGGTAACATCCGTGATGTACTCTCCACCCCACTCGACAGTCCTAGGCCATTGAAGAAAACTATTGGTCTACATGCATGCTTCTGCTGACACCTAGTGGATCACACTGAAAGTGCAGCTATATGAACATCAGATCCTCCATATGTTTATAGCCATTTCAACAGGATTGTTTATTACATATCAAAAGTACACATTATGGACAAATGTATTGGAACTGTTTTAAGGGTTTGGGCTAGGCTCTTTACTCCTAATGAAGAGCAATTTTAATGCTTCAGTATTCCAAGACGTTTTGGACAATCTCATTTTTCGAACCTTGTTGACAGTTTGGGGAATGCCCTTTTCTGTTCAATGATGCCGGTGCCTCCAGAGCACAAAGTGAGGTCTATAAAGACATGGTTAGATTGCCTACAGAATAAATGGGCAATTTCCCACAGAAAAACAAAAAAATTCAAGGACAGTGAAAGCTGTTATGGCTGTAAAGGGGGGAACAACTACATATATTTCAATACAATGTCGATAAAGTCAGTTTGTGTAATGGTCAGGTGTCCCAATATATTTGTCCATGTGGGCTGGTAGTAGCCTTGTGTGGAAAACCCAATGACCACAAAGTTCCAGGTTCAAACCCCACTTTCTTCTATTGTGTCCTTGAGCAATACATTCTACCCGTAGATGCTCCACAGTCCTTGTAAGATAAGAGCATCAACCAAGTGCTCTAAATTTATATAAACACTGAGTGCAGGTTTCATTACAAAAGTCCTGTTTTTAATTAGATATAGTTCAGTGCAGCATGTTAAATGTTTTTATAGTATTATTTTTATTTGTTTATATGTTTTGCTACGGACCTCATTTCTGGACTCTTCTTGAAGTTCTGGTGTTTGCGAGGGATTATTAACCCAAACAAGTTTTCCTTTTCACCTTACTGTTGAAGAAATGTATATGTAAAGGACTTATTTTCGAAATGGTCTTGTACCTCTATCAAATAGCTGGTTAGATTTAATGAATGTGCAGAGACATGCTTAATAGGCAGGTGTATGCAAAAGCATTGCTTTTTGCTGATCTCACACAAATTAATTCAAAGCAGAGGGGAAGCCCTTTAAACAGAGTCATTTTTGTGCCATTAACTATACAAATGGAGTGGGAATGGGGTCTCAAGAATGGGTGCATGCTTCAACTTGTCATCTACCAGAAGTACAGACACAAAAATCAAATTAGGTTTCAAATCTAAGCATTCAGATTTAATATTTCATCATTCAGAAGATTTAATTCAGTATTTTGATGCCACTGTACAGCACTTTCTCAATCTTAGATCAATTAAGCTAAGCTGACATCAAATGTTTCAAAGTGTCACATGAGTCCACACAGCATCTCAAACATTTTGCTGCCTGTTCTCTGTGGCTTTGCTACCCGCCAGGCACATGTGCGAATGGGATTTGAGCCATTTAAGAGTATAGTGGAGTAAGACTTTCTCAATGGCAAGTCAAACTAGTCAGTTGCAATCTTAACAGATGTGATTCACGCATTAAAGCAGATTCGGGTTCAGATACTTTCTTTACGAGGATTCTACCTTTCAGGGGTTCCTCTTTGGAAAAACAAAAAGTTGAAGCTGTGAAGGAACAGCAAAGTCAGAGCCATATTCATTGAGCCACCACAAACATGCTGTAATGCAAGACTGGGTCTGTGTCCACTGTAATGTATCTTCAGAAGACTATCTGTAATGAAGTTTGGCTCAAGACCTCCAGTTATTTATCTTCTTATGACCACAAGCAAAGAGCATGATGGATTCAATTCAGTCATTCCCTCAAAGAGTGGAACAAGAGAGCAATGGGGTCAGCATTTTTAATCCATTACATCTAAAACGTCCTCTGTCCACAGATGCACATCAAGACTTCTGAGCAGTTTTTTTCTTGGCCAGTTCTGTCTGAATCTGCTCTGGAAACTGCTCCAGATGTTTCCTCACGCATGGTAAGCAGAAGCGTTTGGTGTAGAAGAGGCTGCACTCCTGGATTAAGAAAGATACAAATAAGAATAAGACTTCTTATGCAGGTCAAACATGACTGAGTACTAATTAACACACCAAACAAGATATTTTTTTGCTTTCTCAATTAAAAATGTATCAAGCACTGAAAATGATTGAGATCATCTTTCACTGGTTTCTGAAATGTACTTTTTAGTGCATACCGTGCCAACACACACAGTCTGGTTACACAGACAACACTTGGACCCCAACAGGAGGAACTTCTCTTTCTCTGGGCTGAATGGATCACGCGTGCCATAGCACTCTTCTAAAAGCCTGAAGGGCAGAACACAAATAACATGTTTGCACACGTGTTAAGGGAGCCAGGTGAGGAAGGTGAGTGACATCTCAATTAGAGGTCGACCGATATGGGTTTTTCAGTAGCCGATGCCGATCAGGGTCAGCCGATGGCCGATTTTTTTTTCCCCAATAATGAAATGTTTTCCCCTCTATTGGAGGTAAAATATAACACAAAGATAGATACACAGAATTTCTCAACTTGCCATTTATTGAATAATGACTTAAATAACAAACAAAACTTAACAATTACAATACAATGAAACAATAACTTAAACTTCCAAACAATAAACACAGCAGCATCAAAAACTTTTAGTGCAATTCTTGAGGTAAAATATTTCAACATGCACATTTCTTTTTGTATTATGTTCAATTTTAATCCCACTTCCAGTCCCCGAGTCTTTCTCCTCCCAACCTACCTCACTGAAAGTTGTTAGTACTCCCAGTTAAAGAGCTGCAGGTTGTCATGCAGGAAACACAAACATTCTGCATTTTCTCCTGTGAGCCGACTCCTCCTTGTTATAGATCATTCCAATCTCACTAAATACTCTCTCACCGGGAACAGAGGCTGGGGTCCAGCAATAACAGCATGGGCCACGTGTTCCACAGCAACAATAATGCTAGGCTGCCCGCAGAGGCGCCTGTCTGTAAATCGGCATAGTGCCCTTGGATATTTGCCGATGACGATACATTAAAAAATATCAAATATGGGCCCGAAATATCGGCCGGCCAATATATCGGTCGACCTCTAATCTCAATATAAGGTAGTATGCATTATTTAGAACTACAGCAACAGTGCAGTGACACTAGTGACCCTACCTTAGCAAAAATAAAATGTTCATGTTGCCACAAATGAAGGGCTAATATTTACTAATAGTTTAAGTGTTAACTCTTATTGTCATGGTCATTTAAGAGATTGTATGCTCATGTTTTCATATAGCAGTGTAGAATTGATTTAAACAAAGCGTACTTTAAAAACACGAACTCCAAAATTAAGACTTACTTAGGTTTAAAGAGAGAAAACTAATTGACAATGTAATTAGAATAATGAATATCATTGCTGGTGAAATGCTCTGCCTTTTAATGCAAAGTGCATAATCTAAAAAAAAAAGGAATGATGCAAAATGTGACATTTTAGAGAAACTTAGAAAGGTGAGGACAGTAACAAGGCCTCCAAGTTATTTAATGCCTGCTAATTGTTGAGGTTTTGGTCTAAAACAGAATTCTCCAAACCTGGTCTTGAAAATTCTGCATATTTTAGAGCTTTCCCTGCTCCCATCATGCCAGACCAAAAAAATCAGCGCTGTTTTCCCCCAAAACACAAAAGAACTGAGGTGACTCTTAAATGGCATTACATTGAAAATCTCTATACCAGTTAATATGATCCTTAATAATTGTTAAATAGATAGCGTGTGAGGGGAAATAACCAGCATGTGCAGGACCTGGGAAATGCTGGTCTAGTTTATCTGATTATGGTGGGGAGGGCACTGCAGAGTGTACCCAAACATACAAAAGTACTAGGACACAGCTCTTAATTAGTGAATTCAGTTGGCCCCTTAAATTCCACTGAAGGGCTATTCCATTATGACCGTGCCCCAGTGCTCAAGGTAATGTCCATAAAGACATTTCTGGATGTGTCTGGTGTGCAAGAACTTGACTGACTCGCACAATGCCGTGACCTCAATTCTATCCAACACCTTTGGGATGAACTGGAATGGAAATTGCGTCTAACCTCAGTGCCTGACCACATAAATTCCCAACAGAATGAATGGCCTAAAAAAGTTCATGTTGGTCTAACGATCAGTCGTCCCAATACGTTTGTTCATATAGAGTATTTTATCCGGTGTCCCTCTACTTTCCTATCATCACCACTAAGTATTAGGAAATCTAATAAAACCACATGTACACACGCTTTCTGGTCGGTAAATGAAACTAACATTTGCATTTGGATCATGACGACACCTGGCTCCAATTAGTACTACTATACTAAAATTACTTTGTAATTTCTCTGACCTGAAGCACTTCGTACCACTGAACTGGACTGTTTACAACTGGGCAGGAAGATGTAGCCTCAAGCATCAAACACATACAATTTAAAGCATTACCTGAACTACTTATGAGGTGTTTTTGAGATTATACTTACACGATACCTCTAGTATTCGGAGGTTTTTGTCCGTAAAACGTGTACGGACTTGATAAATCACACAACTCACAGGTGAAGACTCCTCTCACCGACCCCTCACCAGAGTCCATCTCACTGCAATGAGTCTGATGATCAGTGTTACTGCCTCCTGCTGGAATGAGGGTTAACAGAGTGCGTGGACATTAAAAGAGAACTACTTGTGATTTGACAGATATAATCATCCATGTTATATCTCAATTTTATTTTGCAATGCCCTTGTTTTTTTTATTTCATTTTAACTCTACATCACGAAACGTATATTTCAAAAAAGCTACACTGAGTCTGACTTTTATTTTGAAGGGGTCACAGAGGAAGAGCGCCAATAGTCCTGAGTGCATGCACAACTATGGATCCGATTGGTAAGGAGGGAAACTCACAGTATTCAGTTTTTCCTTCTAGTTGCTTGGTCGTTCAGGATTTGTACGCGATTAACGCACCAATTAAGCCCAACAAGTAGTAGTTTTGTCAGGCAACAGTGTGATTGTAGGTAATGCTGCTCTTTATTTGGTACAGGAGACGTTTTGGCGTGGATGTTAGCATGCTAAACAGATAGCTGCACAGTGGATTTGCCTCTGAAGTTGGTCTTTAAGAGAAACGTATGTTTGTGAGATATACAGATCATATGGTAATTCAGCGAGAATCAAGTACGTCGTTTAATATTAAGCAATGCGTTTTAGTCAAACCAGCTGCGTTTCGTTTGTTCCTA
>JBBMFX010078340.1:0-10324 GCA_037832545.1 Rhabdalestes septentrionalis
GTGTGTGTGTGTGTGTGTGTGTATGTATGACCACCATATTCTGAACGTGTTTAAAACAGCAAGTTTGTTTGTGTTGCAGCAATCTGTATCTTGCCATGTCTAAATGGGGGACGCTGCGTAGCTCCATACCAGTGTGAGTGTCCAGCGGGTTGGACTGGCACTCGATGCCACACTGGTAAGTATGTGTGTGTGTTTTCTTGCAAGCACTTATGTTGCTGTGTTTGGAAATGATTTTTAGATGTACAGTATGTACAGTTTAGATAGACAGTCGTGTCTGCAGGTATAAATAAAGACTTATGTTCCCACGTCCTCCAGAAAAATGTTAAAAAACAAAAGAGTGAGTCAATAGCCATCCAAATATCTGTAAGATTCAAGATTTACAATTCAAGATTATTATTTGTCACATGCATATTCATACAGATACAACACACAGTGAAATTTGCCCTGAACTGCTCCTTATGACTGTGTAGATTATTTTTAACACAATTAAATTTTAATATACAAATCTGGAATTAAGACATTAAAATAAACAAGAAATAAGTACAAGTATGTATATGCTTAATTTAAGAACAATTAAAAAAATGTTTTTTTCTAAAACACAAATCTAACATAAATGTCAAATAAAGATGTTAAAGATGTTTAATATTAAATGAGTCACCATAACATCATGTATGTTACCCACTGGTAATGATATTAGGCTGACTTCTGTAGTCCTTGGCTGGGAATAATACTACAAAAGTATTTATCTAAGACTATGTATAATTAGACATTTGTAGTATGTAGTTTTAAATACAGTACATTATTTTCAGTTATACAGCTTTCAGGCCAAACTGAAACTGTGATTATTTTCCACATTTATCGCTAGTGCTACAGCATGTCTAATCATTTTCTCCACTGGATTTACACAAGTTGTCTTCCAGTCTTAAATTTCAGCTCTCTGTATATGTCCTCCCTGTGAGTGAGCACATTATGCTAATCTAATTAACCTCAAGGATATAAGAGTATGAAAGAGGACAGGAGAGCTGAACAGAGGAATTATTAACAAGCGCAATGATCTCCCTGAGCAATGAATGAGATCAAGAGAGGGATGATAGATTCCTCTGGGGTCATGTTGTGTCATGCTGCAGCTGTAACCACAGCAATGGGCACTACGACAACAGACCCTTCACATCATTGTCCACACACCCCTTGGTCCAAAAGCAAGCTGAACTGAGAGCACCTACTGGTTGTAATTAGCTTAGGTTTAATTAAGTTAGTGATAGAAGTGATTTTATGTACATGTATAGTAAAACTTAGTATACACACACAATCCTTAAGCCATGAAAATAAAAACTCCTGAAGATTAATCTATTGAATTGGAGCTTTGATTAATTAAACCAATGCTTACGAGAGGAATTTGTTTGTATTCTAAAAAAAATCCTCAACATTTCTTCAAAGGCTTATGACTTTAAATAATTGGTATTCATTTTGAAATGTGTGATTTGAGTGAAAGTAATGTTACCGGAACCCACAACTTCGTGTTAATCAGCATATTCACATTGTCTAAAGCAAATACACAAGTAATGGAACACATGCATATTTAAAACAGAACATTTCAGAATTGCACAACCTTAAACACAGAAGTCAGGACACTTCTCCATCTGTGGAGATGGAGTTTTACCTTTACCCTAAATGTGGTCTCCTAATCCCAGGTTTCTTTAGTTTTGCCAAATAATCACAAAAACATTTTTAATATATTTTCTTCACTTTTCTAAAATAACAGTTGATGTTGTATATCACTGTTAAAGTTTTATAATGTACCTTTCACTCCCCAGGCCATACAGTCAACCAAGCAGCTTGTTTCGAATTCACACTAAGACACAAGAAATTCTCTCATGTGCAGATTCTAAACGTTCAACAGGAGATATTACAATTTGAGTTAGAAAATGTTATTCTATTATAGAACGTCATTTACACTTGGTACATCATTTTATCCAGATGTGGAATCACCAGCTACACCCTGTGAAGGGCATCATTTTTACGCAGTAATATACACAGACTACCAAATATCATGGATAAGTCACGCTTTACAGAAGAGTCACCAAATGTTTGCTGTTTTTTTTTTCTTTAAATAAGCAGACAAGTTAACAGACCAGATTCAAACCCTTTGTTATGGAATGTTAATGTTTCTGAAAATGTATCTGCACAGGCATAAAAAAATTGTCATGGTCACAACAATACCTTGTAAGTACATTTGTAGCTTTCAATGTAAGCTAATTTTATTCCAAGTCATCGTTATTCTGATTCTATTGGCATGTTATTGGGGTGTTTTTTATTAGAGTTAATTGTACTGTTTTTATAGTAAGGTATTGTAATTATAAGGTATTGTAATAATATAATAACTTAAAAGCCAAGAGTACCATCACTCTAATTAAGTAAATTGTTTATTAAGTACATCCTGTACACAAAACATAAGAGCAGTTACATGCTTTTGTACCAAGAACACAAAGCTGTCAGAAATTCCTAATGCTGTTGATTTATATACTTGTAATGTGTAATGTTTATATTTTTCAAAATCTGCTCAATTAACTTACATATCACATAGTGCAGCATCAGGTTAGGGTTAATGATTACACCAACTGACACTGTAAATGTAACACTTTCAGTATTGCTGCTCAGTATTACACAAAATACTGCTTACTTTGACAATATGCCAAATGCTAGTAACACCTAATTACAGGAAAATCCAACTTCTTTGACAGGAAACTGAACCTTTGCAGCAATCTTAATGAATGTAAGAAATACAGTACATTACTGTATTGTTTTTGTACATTCTGTTAGGATTTTAGCTCTACTTGTGTCATTGCTTAATTTAAGTAACAGTGCCTTACAAATATATTTTTTCTCTTTAAAATTACATTTAGTTTTGAATGGCACAACTATATTAGTTGGACCCTGCAGTTTAGAGACACACAGTGAAAGCAGTAATAGTTAATAAATGGCTGTGGAGCTTCTGCCTGTGTCTCTTCATGGGTTGCTTAGTTCCAGGTGTGTTTGCTTGTCTCTTTGGGAGAACAAAGGTCTTTGAAGCAGGAAGCTTCTGGGGAATCTGGAAATGTGTCAGATTTCCACAGAGGAGAGGTTGTTCTTTCAGGAAAGCTACCTTGGAATTCTAACTCACACTGCTACAAGTTCAATCAGATCACCTACCACCATCTACCTACACACCTACTACTCCTAATATGTAGCTTAGAGGCATGTACTGTATTCTCTTGGCAGACTGCTTCTTGCAATGCAGACTGTGGATTGAGTAGAATACAATGGACATATGTCCCATGGGGCAAAGTCATTCTGTCACAGAATGTGTCATGAAGAAATAGTTACTGGTTTTCCTTGTTCATTGTTTAAGTGAAAAAATATAAACCAAAATCCAAGCACAGCAAAACCTCAGTTACTTCCCTTTGCACCTCCAACAAAAGCAGATATTCAGGAAATTAAAGATTAAACTCACAGAGCTTGTTGTTATTGATGGCTGTAAAACATTATACATTTCTCTCACAGTTGTCACTGCATTAAGCAGAGAAATTCACTCACATGTGCAGATTCTAAATATTCAATCAACACTATATTTGGGATTGTAAGCACAACATGAGATACTACAGTTTGAGTTAGAAAATGTTATTCATTTGTAGAACGTCATTTACACTTGGTTCATCATTTTATCCAGAGCAGCTGAAAATTGCGAATCACGCTACAGACAAAGGAGTCTGTTGGTGCTTTCTCAGATGTGGAATCACAAGCTACACCCTGTGAAGGGCATCATTTTTACACAATAATCTACACAGACCACCAAATATCATGGATAAGTCACGCTTTACATCATGATGTGGTAGCTAGAGTTTTGTAAAATTGTGTTAAAAAGACATAAAGAAAAGAAAGTAAAGATTTGATTAGATTTTGTTGTAGTTTTAGCAATGTATGGTTTTTGTTGTAAAAAGTGCACCACGGTAGTGCGTGGGTAGCTCTGTTGCTCTACCCCTCAATGGCTGGGAGTTCGAGTCCGGGTCCTGGCCTTATGTGTGCCAAGTTTGCATGTCCTTCCGTCTGTGTGTGTGCGCGAGCCCTGGTGTAAGCTGGTGCCCCGTCAAGGTAGTTCCTGCCCTGCATCTGTTGGCTCCCACAGATACTCGTGATCATTGTATGGATTAAGCAGTTACAGAAAATTAATGACTTATAAAAATGTAACAATTGGGCAACATTACATTTTTGAGACAATTAAAGAGTGACTTGACATTAATGTGTGTTACATACAAGTTCAGTGAACACAAAGTCTTGTGACATCTTGCATATCTACTTTGTACTGCAACATTTTGCTGTGTATTTTCATGGCCTATGTGCATATGAATAATCATGTAATGTGAAGCAAATTAATAGAAAACAAGAGAAGGACTCTAGACTTATGAGTTAAGTGAGCAGAATTAACACTTGTACTAAAATACATAAATGGGTTCTGTGCTATGTAAGTAAACACGTAGAGCAAGTTTTCCTCTGCATAAGCTTTAACGAAGCTTCTTTTGTCCTCAGCGGTGTGTTCCCTGCCCTGCCTCAACGGAGGCAGGTGTATCAGACCAAACAGGTGTCACTGCAGTCAAGGCTGGGGTGGCCATGATTGCTCAAGGTGAGTGTACATACACACACAAGAATATTATACAATCATCTATTATCAGTGCCTAAAGACGAGTGAATATTGTCTGAACATTAATCTATTGTAACCTCTAAGACCTCATCCCCTATACACACAGATAAATACACACAGTTCTGACTTTTTAAACAACCAGTTGTTCTGCAGAGTCATTTTAAATGTACATTGTCAATGCTAAGTACAACCCCTCCCCTCCATTCATTTTGTGTGTATATTGATTTGGCACACCCAGTTTTGTGTTCATCTGTTACCATAGATGGCCCTAAAAGGCACAGCCCTGTCCCACAGTTAAATGTGCTTCATTATATAACCAACATGTTTCAACTGTTAGAGGTTGACTAAAGTAGGTCTGCTATATCTGAGAAAACTCATGACAACCCAACAGTCTTAACCCAAAAGTATTGGTGCAGAGTTTAGTTCCAGCTGTATTCTATCACACTTGAAATAATTACAGCCTTCAATAGCACACCTGATCCAAGTCATCAAACATAGTCGTTTGAGTCAAGATTTTTTTAGTGCCTCATAGCTACATTGTAATGTAAAGAAGCAAACTGTGTTTAGGGTAAGGTAAAGTTGTGTTTTGAAAAATTAATTTCCCTTTTTGAAATTTGTTGACAGTAGTGCAGGGGTCACCACTCTTATCCACTAGGAGCTGATGTGGCTGCAGGTTTTCATTCTAATTAAGCAGAAGCTCATCTGATTCCACTTGTTTAATCAGTTGCTCTCAGTCTTCAGACAGAGTTATATAAAGTGTTCTACTGCCTTGTTCTAATGAAGAATTGTACATTGTTTTTTTTGTTTTTTTTTGGACAAGACTGGTGAGCCTTAATTCAGTCAGATTTTTTTTTTAGAGCTACTGGGCTAACTTAACAAACCATTTTCTTCATTCATTAGATTACTGGTTATTTAAAAATATATTCATGTCTTCTCTTATGCTGTAAGGCAGTGTTTACTGATTTTTATTTTATTAAGTTATGTACTACGATGTGTCAGTAGTACTGACTTCTGGGACATAATATTTAATGTTACTGACAAACATGGCATGCAGCAAAGCTTTTATGTTTGTCTGGATGTTTAACAGTTCATTTTAGCATTTAATGCTTATTTCCACTTTATTCAACATGAATATTTCTTTTTGTCCAACAATAAATTATGCAAGTTGGTAATGTAAAATTCTCAAAATCCCGTCTGGATTTAAACTTAAGTTTAAATTCTTGTATTGCACAGTAGAACTGAATGGAATGTAAGAAATTTGTTGCATTCACTTCAAGTGAATATATTAAGGAAAGGTGACAATGAACCCAGTGCTGCTCTGCAAACAATGCTTACATTTTTCTGTCATTAAATAATAATTTAATCAACAATGGTTCCTTGCCTTGCAGGAAGAGAAAATCAGGATATTTTAATTTTTAATATGCCAGAAGAAGCTGAAGCATCAACACATTGTGGTGGACGTAGAGGCCTCCCCACCCCACCCCACCCCACCCCTTAAAAAAACTTTTGTGTTTTGTAAATTAAAGCTGTATTTTTTCATATAGAATAATAAAACAGTATTGAGTATATGCTGCTGCTATATACATGACCTTGTACGATGTGTGAAAAAAATAATAATGGTGTGATTGTCTAGTGTATGTGTATAAACTATTCTTTTCACATTTTTATTAAAGCAGAAAATTCATCTCTAAAAGAAATCAAGTGCACTACTCACCGTCATAACTAAGATCATGTAAGTTTTGTTTATCTTGGTGTCCAAAGTATAGCCCTTGAACCACACAGGTTTGTTTGTCAGCATTCCTTTTATTTACTGAATCCAGTTTATAAAAAGGTCAACATAAATACATAATATGCCTTTTGCCCAGAGTAAAATTTTTTTAAAACAATGACATGTCATTAAGTGAGGACCTTTAAATAGGGCTACATTGGAAAAGGGAGGAATATATTGGAGATTGCAATACAGCTTTGTGTTGTGTTTGTGTATGGTTTCATTTATGTTTTTTGATCATCTCCTCAAGCTTCTCTTTGTTCGCCCCAGAAAATTCATCGATCTGTAAAGGGGATGTGTGTTGTCAGTATCCTATGGTCACATTATGCGAGCAATGCAGATTAAGAGGCATCTTTCACACTAAAATATTTATTAATATAAGCCATTAATACTTGTCTATATAGAAATACAACATTAGCGGAAAATGCTAATTTAACGTCTTGCAATCCTAGACTGTTTTGCTTTGATATTGTACAAATCTTCAGACCGTCTTTTAGTATGAAACATTACCCAAAAAAAAAAAAAGAAAGAAAAGGAGACTAACCTTTTGCCCATTTTTGTAGAAGTGGAACGTTGGCATGCATTTGATGTCACAGAAACTAGCCACATCCTAGAGAGAGAGAGAGAGAGAGACAGAGACAGAGACAGAGACAGAGACAGAGACAGGTTGGTGAACTTGCATGTCCTTTCACCACTAGGCTAAATGATAACAATCTTTAATACCATCCTTTCTTTGTCACAATGCCACTCTAAAGGCATTCTGTGAGATAAGACAGATGCTTCCCAGATGAAAACACCACAGGCAAATTACACAAACCAACCAAGCCTCCTTTGGTGAGGCACGGACAATGCACCTTAACTTGTTTCTACTCTTAATCCAGTTCAGAATACAATAAGAATAGAATTTTAAATATGCAATAGATAGATAAATGTATGTCCACACTTATGTTGTGCAAAATGCAATAATGCACAGCCAAGTCTGTCTACAATAGCAGTCTGTTTGGGTTTCACAATCACTGGGCGACTCATGGGCCGCAAAGGCTTTTAATTGGGCCATGAATCTACAATCGAGACAGGTAATTGGTCCACAATTGGTTATTTAATATCATCTAATGTGACCAAGTGGGCCTTGGCAACATGCTGTGATAGGTGGGCCTTAATGTTGTAAAGTTTGAGAACCATTGGTCTAAAACATTACATGTTGTCCAGTATGTGTAAAGGCAACAACATGCAAGTGCCCTCTTAGTTAAGTCATTCGAACAGGCGACAAGTATGACTGTTGATATGTAATATAACTGTACATATTCATTTTTGTACTGAACATCAGTAATCTGAAGCACCACTTAATATGTAAATTGTTCAGTTTATATTCAAACTCGCATCATGTGGAGGGGATCACATATTTTGCATTTCTGTTATTTAATGTCATCTTCTTAAGTCACTTAATGTTTCATGTGTAACACCACTGATCGTGTTTTTGGAACAGATGAAGCTGTTAGTATTTTATAAAAATGTACCAGAAAATTAAACTGCCCATTTGAGTTTTTTCAATAAAATTTTTGTGCCTGTAACACCTCTGACAAGAAATTGGAACAGACATGATCCAAACAAAATGTTTTTCTAACATGGGACAAATATTACTTTTTAAATTGAAAAGCAATCAACCACATTTTTGTTGCACATTAAAACAGCACCTCAACATGTTTTGGGGGGTCGGGGTGGGGTGTGTTGGGGGGTTATGGCCGCTGCTCTTTATGTCTTGACAGTTGTCTGACAGGAAAATGAATAATTCGAATAAAATAATTCTGTAAAGTAGGGGACACCCCTTCATGCTTATAATGGTTCTGCCGCCCACACTCTCACAAGAAATGCTGGTCCTCCTTACATACTCAAAGTGAACTCATGTATATGTTCCTAAGCTCATGTAAACACTGCATAATGAATAGGTACATAAGTTGCTCTGCAGAACAAGCTTTACAAGAGCCATCTCAAAGAAGCTGCTCCCTGATCACAATCAGTGTCTTCTAAAACCAAAAATGCCAGACTTGACTACTTCTGCCATGACTTGTGTTTTAAATGTCAAGCTGAAAAAAATTATTTTATCCTTCAGCTTGACATTTTGACAGAAAACATTAAAGCTCACACACACCCACACACACACACCCCCACCCACACACACACCCACACACACACCCACACAGACAAAAATCTATAAATGAAGAACCACACCAGTCATAACGTCCCAGAAACACAATAAACCTTTGAGGCCACAGCCGTGAACCAACTCAGATAAAAGCCTGATAAAACTGAACAGCAGCCAATATCCCCTCCAAGTGCTATCATGGAATCAAATAACGCGCTATCAGCAGACACCATTGCAACCCGCCAACGAGAGCTGGAAAGTCTGGACTATACTATGGTGTACAAGTACAAATGATTTATTCCGATGTATGCAAATGCAAATCTATCACATTACAGGTCAACAGACAGAGGGTGTTGGCCATCGGTGATGCACAGTCAGCAACTAAAGAAAGACATCTGGTTGGTGAGATCCTTTTAATGTGGGGCTGGTCATTATCTGTATATATATATATTTTTTTATTATTATTTTATTTTTTCACAAAATTTGAAAATACCCAATGCTATTGACATCTCAAATACATTAAGTAAAAATCTTTTTACACTGACTTCCACTGAAGATTGAGGTTATTTTTTTACTAACTTAAGCACAACATTCTAAGGAATTTAAGGTCAAATGAGTCAAATACAGTCTTACACCTTACAAAAAAGGGCAATAGTGTAATTATATTCTTCTACTGTTCGATGCAGCTTTTATTCACTTGCCATTTTTATTTTAATGCAGATATTTATTGCATTGTCCACTTAAATGTTTGAAAATTAATTTGAAAATAAAATAGTGGCAAATACATTTGTTTGAAGAAGCTTTTTTTGCACATGCTTTTATTAGGTTTACTAGTTGTTTTTGCACTGATTTATTAGACTTTTTAGTGACTGTTACAACTAAACCCCATCAATCACAGTTAATCCCAGCTGCACAGGTTATAGGAATATTTGCTTTGATTTTTGGCCAGACAATAGTGAAAAACATAAAAATGCTTAAGTCATTCAACCTAATGATCTTCAAGGTGATTCTAAGGTTTAGAATTGAAGTGGCCTAAGCCCCATTCTCCCTTAAACATTTCTCTTCTTTAAAAATCATCTTCATGCAGTAAGTTCGTGTTCAGTAATCTGTTACTTGATTTTTATTAGAGTTGAGGGCAAGCAGCTGACCAGGCCTGGAATGACAGTGAGGAAATATCATTGAGGGAATGGGGAGGCTGAATGTGGACCTGATTCCATAGTGTCGGTCTTGACTAGAGTTTAGAGTATGGAGTTCAGAGTTTAGAGTTGGACAGTATGCTTGTTGAGGCAGAAATGTAAAGATTTTGGAAACCATTCTTAAATTGGTGTTTTCAGAGAATGCCTTACCTGTGCATCATCCACGTCCACCTTTAGAAACACCACATTGCTATATTCTTGTTCTTCAGAGTAGCCCTGAAAAAAGAGGAACACAGGACAGTTCAGAGCCTCATTATAGCCACAGTATAGTGATCCAACTGAGTGGAAAGCCTGGCATGAGTCCTTAACACTTCCAGTATAGAGGAAATCGATGACACATTTATTCCTCTTATACTGATTGAGGGAGTAGCATAAGCAGAGATCTCACTCTCTTTCCTCTCTATTCTACCTTTCTCTTTCTTCACAAACACTTTTTTTTTCTTTCTCTCTCTCTCTCTCTCTCTCTCTCTCCCTCCCTCCCTCAACCTGTCCCATTTCTCTCATTTTCTTCTCACTATTTTCCCTCTCTCCCCCTCCCCCTC
>JBBMFX010078359.1:0-10324 GCA_037832545.1 Rhabdalestes septentrionalis
GTAATGTGTCACATTTAACCCTCCTGAATGATATCTAGCAAGTTTGAAGTAGAAACAGTATTTCAGTCACAAGTTATTGTGATTTGGATAATGAGGGATAAAACCCATGAAAATATGAAAAGCATTTTAGTCAGTAATTATCCTATTTTTATACAAAATATTTTGAAATGAACTGAGAATTCCATCAGCACTTTGCACACTGAATTGCCAATTGCAAAATGTATTTTTTAATGATATGCTCAGATTGAATATTGAATTGGCAATTGCAAAATGAATTGGCATTTCAATTTTTGTACTTATAATCTTCCACACTGTCAATTACATCTTGCAAGGCAGCTGTGCCATTCAGAATCCTGCGCACAAGCATGTTTTATTGACACTTCACCTCACAAGTCAGCTATCTGCATTATCTTACCATCATATGCTTTAATTATTAAATAAATATGCAATGTGGATGTGAATAACTTGAACTGTAGGTTCTTGTCAAATGATACAGTAGATATCTACATGTGATGCGCCTGTGGATTCTCAGTCTGTAAACCTCCTCTTTCCTCACCTCTCAGTTCCTCAGGTTAAAGAATTGATATGTCCTTAAAAGTTCTGTGCTGGAGGCATCAATCTGAGAAATGAGTTCCACTCAGTGCCTTGTCTGTCTTTAATATGTCTATGTAACCATAATTTATCCTACCTGATCCTGCAAACAGTTCCTCCTCCTTCTGTACAGGATACCGTAGGTGTGTCACTAACCCCATGTTCTTTTTATAATATTCCACCAGGTCTGGGAGCTCACTAAAGTAATGAATGGGTACACCTTCCCTTACCTATGACCACAAGAAAGACAGTAAATTATTTTTAGGTTCATCATAGCTCATGCTTCACACATACATCAAAAACTTGTGAGAAAAGCTCTCTCAGCTCATTCAATTCTAATGGGGTCTGAGTGGACACTCAACATTTGTCTCGTTCTTGCACTAACTCTCATGTTTGTCTTCATTTCTGTATACTGAAAGTAGTTTCTCAAGGTACATTCCCTGAAAGTTCTCCTATTTACAAGCATTCAGCCAGATCTACTCATTCAGTCTTTCAATGCAGGAGTTCTCATGGACTTTGGAATTTAATACATAAGTCACCTGATCAGCCTTAAAAATATAAACAAACATTCTGGGCTTTTTAAATGTTAGACATGTTTTGAGCTAAATGTTAAGCTTGACAGTGAAGCTGATGAGCCTATGCTGTAAGGGGAAAAAATAAATGATCCAAGATAAAAACACAAAACCTTTGGGAGCTAAATTATTTATTAATGCATGGAATTCTCAGCTAGAAATGATCATGCATCATTAATGGAAAAATGAGTTTGAACAATCCCATTTAAACAATCAGGGATGAGCTGAGAACTAAAACTAATGATTCCTTATCCTTTCCAGGTTCCATGAATCCCCACACAAAAACAAATTAAAATGAAAGAGCGACTTCTGTCTTCACTTCTGTGGTTTTCTTACCTGCAAAAAGACCTTTTTCTCTTCATTGGAAAGTATTCTGTAGGTATGTACACAATTCTGGTACCTGCATATAAAATAAACATTTCAGATGAAAAAATTATGACATTTACATGTAGACGTTGGGTTATGTGTAACATGGTGACCCATTTAATTCATGATGGAATTTCAAGGCGAAAAGACTTTAGACATGAAACCCTGGAATCACTGTACATGTGTAAACTTTTGCCATTTAGCCACTGACCACTGCGTATGATCATTTGAAGAGAAAATACTACACTCTTGTCTGTTTCTTGATTTGTATTATTAGACAGCATTTGCATAAACATATTTAGCACATAAGGTTAGTTTACAGGAAGTAGCTGCAAAATTCATGGACGATTGTGATGCAGCAAATTAGAAAATACTAGAGTTGCCTAGTATTGCCATGCATCCAGCTGGTCTAGTTGATCATTCAGCTGCAGCACGAGTAACTTTTGTACTCACAGCACACAGAGGGCATAAGCTCCTTGTATGGACTCGCTGTCTCTGAGGAGGAAGCTTCCATCCTTTTTCTCTTTGGACAGCAATTCCTCTGCCATGGAGTGAGGGATATTGCCATGGTACCACGGGTGATGGGATGACATCTTGTCCACAAATCTCTTCCTGTTTAACTCCCTCTGCAGAACATTACCTGATCAGTGGTCTTTTGGCAGGATCAGCAGGACGCCAGGCCACACTTGATGTTCCTTCAAGGCCTGATTTATGACACAGTTTGTGTTTGACTGCTACTGCTTCTTTCAGTCAATCACTCTTGCTCTCTTCCTCTCTTCCTGTTAACAAGGCAAAAGCTGTAAAAATCTAATTGCAACAAACTTCCTCCTTATGCCTACACGTCACACAGAGAGAGAGAGAGAGAGAGAGAGAGAGAGAGAGAGAGAGAGAGACACTTTTCAGCAGAAGTAAAAAAAAAGAGTTGGGTAAATTGAGGCAGTTAGTACATTGATATAATCATGTGATTAAACCATCTGCAAGCACAGTTCATTTGACCTTGGCTGTGGAAAGAATTCAATAGTGTTTTTTTTCCACAAAAAATGTTTTGTGTTTGGCAAAGGCCAGTATCAACAAGTACATTTTTATGGCAAAGTATATTGATCCAGTTCTACAAACACATATTATATCAATTTGTCGGAGTGTTTGTCTATCGTACTGGATTAAACTACTCGCTGACTGCAAACTAGACATTACAAACCAGACAATATACACAAAACAGACAAATCTGTGAGGAGGGACATTCAACATTTAGAGTGGCATTCAACGTGTCAAAGTTTTAAACTATGTGAAGTATTTACCTAAAACTTACTAGGCCAGAGTGTTGTTTCTATCCTAGGCAAAAAATCTACCATATACCAGATTCCTGGATGTGTGAATGAGGCTTTTCTGTTAGTAATTGGTTCATATCCACAAGGATTTCCCCATTCAACAGATATCTCTTCCCTTGTGGAGAGTACGAGACATCCATGGTGTTAGACAGGACAAACCCCAAGCTAAAGTTTGGGACTGCAGATGATCCAAGCCGTCCTCATCCCCAATCAGGGGCGCCGCCAGAAATCTTGGGCCCCATGAAAGATTAGAATTTTGCCCCCCTGCCCTTGATTAAAATAAAATTACTAGCCCCTAACAGGGCCCCATGTCAGTGTTGGGCCCCTAGAATCATTCTAACCTTTCCCCCCCCTGGCGGCGCCCCTGTCCCCAATCACTACTGAACTGCCTTTATCAAGCTCTGCTCATGAGTGTTTATCACCAGGAGACAAAGATATGAGCCCCAGTTGACGTGTTACCCTTCCCCAAAAGCTGCACCCCAGGCCACAACGTGAAAGTGTGTAAGACAAGAATACTTACTCATATACCTGAAAATCAGGCCCATGAGGAAAAAAAAAAGGGGAAAAATATCACATAAGGAACATTCAAGATGAAAAAAATAAAGAAAAAAACACGCAGACCAGACGGGTTCACACTCCACCGGGCTGATCAGACAGAGAGTTCGGGGAAGAAACGAGGGGGTGGCGTGTGTTTACTCATCATCAACTCATGGTGCATGAATGTGGAAATCATTTGCATTCCAGACCTTGTGTACCTGTCGATCAAATGTCAGCCGTTCTATTTGCCCAGAGAGTTCAGCGCATTGTTTCTGATGGCGGTTCACATTCGACCACAAGGAAATTCCAGCGCACTCTGAGTGAACTACCAGCTGATCACCAGCTACGAGAATGTGCAGTCGGACAGACTGTTCATCATGTCTGTGGACTTCAACAGGGCGAATTTTGGAGTGTGTACCTGAAATATCACCTGCCCCAATCGGGGAACCAACATGCTTGACCACTGCTACACAGAACATCGGGGGACCTGCCTCGCATGCACCTAGGCACCTCAGATCACAGCGCAATGCTGTTGCTGTCTGTTTACAAGCAGAGACTAAAGCGCAAGGAACAGTAGTGGAGATGCTTCAGGACTGCTTTGACTGAGTGGACTGGGACATGTTCCGAGATTCATCCACTGGCCTGGATGAGTATACCACTGCAGTCACTGATTACATTAAGACCTGTGTGGAGGATCGCATTCCCACAAAAACTGTTTGGACATTCCCCAACCAGAAACCCTGGGAGGACTCTGCCCGAGCGCATGTGTGCTTTCCAGTAAGGAGATGCAGACCTGTACAAGAAATGCAGATACGATCTCTGGAAAGCCATCAAGAATATGAAACAGGAGTACAGCAGAAAAGTGGACTATCAGTTTAACTGCACATGGTATGCGTGACAGAGGATTCAGCCGCTGACCGACTACAAACCACAAATTCACACTCTCGTTTCCGACCGCCCATCACGCCCAAATGAACTGAATGCATTCTATGCATGCTTTGAGTTCACTCACATCTACCAGAGTAAGGTACGGCAGCGCGGCATGATTCTTACCTTGTCTACTGCGGACGTGAAAAAGAACTCTAACAGAATCAACATCTGCAAAGCTGCTGGCTCAGATGGAATTTCGGGACAGGTATTGAAGGTGTGCAGCGAGCAGCTGTCTGCCATTTTTACAGACATTTTTAACACCTCCTTGAAAAGCTGCCTCAATAACACCACCCTTGTTCCTGTCCCCAAGAAAAATAAAAGCCAGCTGCCTAAATGAATTTCAGCCTATTGCACTAACATCCATAACAATTAAGGGATTTGAAAGGCTGGTAATGGGACACATCATGAGCTCTATTCCAACAAATCTGGACCCCATTCAATTAGCATACCATCACAATGGATCCACTCTGGATGCCATCTCACACACTATTCTCTGTGCCAGACTGCTGTATAAAATGCTGGATTTTAGCTCCACATTCAACACAGTTATCCCCTCTAAGTTGATTAAGAAGTTGCTGGTGCTGGGACTCAGTGCTGCTCTGTGCAACTGGGTTCTCACCAACAGACCGCAGCACGTGAGGATCAGCAAGAACACCTCAACACCAGCTTGCCACAGGGAAGAGTCCAATGCTGTACTTACTCCCTGTTTACACACATCTGTAGCTCCAACACCATAATCAAGTTAACTGATGATACCCCCATTGTGGGCCTTATTAACAAAAATGATGAGACAGCCTACAGAGAGGAGGGGGAGACTCCGGGCAGAGTGGTGTCATGAGAAAAGTCTCTTTCTCAACGTCAGCAAAACCAAAGAGATGGTACTGGATTTTTGGAGGCAGGGTGCAGCTCATCCCCCCATCTACATCAGTGGAAGTGCTGTGGAGAGGGTCAGCAGCTTCAAGCTCCTTGGGTTCAAATTCAGTCCTCAGATCACACAGCAGCAGCCACCAAAAAAAACCACCAATGACGTCACTTCCTCAGACGCCTAAAGAAGCCTGGGGTGTCCACCTCTGTCAACACCAGTTTTTCCAGGTGCACCGTGGATTCCATCCTCATGGGGAGTGTTGAGTCTTGGTACGGCAGCTGCACTGCTCCGGACAAGAAGACTCTGCATAAGGTGGTGAAAACAGACCAGAAGATCACAGGCAGTCCATTCCCTGCAATTACAGACATTTACAGCATGCGCTGTCTCAGGAAAACTGGGAGCATCATGAAGGACCCCAGCCACCCTGCAATGTCACTGCCTGCCATCTGGCAAGAGACTCAGAATAGTTTTATTATTATTTCTCTGTTATTGTAAATTTGAAATGCAAAAGCTACTGCTACATTGGCATGATTGGGAAAATTGAAGGTGTAAACAGGGAGAAAAGTGTAGTGTGTAAACAGGGAGTATCACTGTGCTTAGTCTGCTTGTCAGCAAACTATTTGTAGGCTTTTTGTGCATGATCTTTAGAAGAGGCTTCCTTCTGGGATGACAGATATGCAGACAAGTTTGTAGAACAAAAGTGCTTTGCCATGAGGTGCCATGTTGACATTCCAGTTACCAGTTATGAGAGTGTGAGGGAGATAATGCAACATTTAACACACCTGCTCCCCATTCACAACTGAGAACACTAATGAGTCACATGAGACCAGGGAGGAAAATAGGATAATTGGGCACAATTGGGACATTTTTACTTAGGGGTGCACTCACTTTTATTGTCAGTGAGATGTACAAATTATTAACCAATGAAAGTGTTGAAAATATTTACACCAATTTTGATGACACTGTATTCCTTTATTTAAAATACACATCGTTTGAGTTTCCTAAAAAATAGCCATTTTGGACATATGAGGTTTTGGCCAGACAATATGAGCAGCAATATGATACAATTATAGTCACAGTTATAATAGACTAAAGACAAGAAGTGAGAAGGAAAACAGAGTAAATGTAAACGTGCAAATGTACTGAAGATATCCTGGAGTATAATGTAAACAAGTTATAAGATTTGCCTCATGTATGTAGGGCAGAGTAGGATGTGGTAGACAGTTCAGTGTGGAAGAGGGCAGCTTGGTGTTTAGAAGCCACATTTAGGACGTTTACAACATTTAGGATATTTGACATTTAAAAGATTTAGGACACGTTTTGGCATGTGGTATGTTTACTGCTAAGGTTTTTCACAGAAAGATTCGAAATTGCTACAGTTATGTGTGGAGTGTATCAGTATAGTAACAAAATCTTGTAAATAAACTATTTATATAGAACTCTGAACTTATTTTAGCACTCATTCTTCAGTAAGTGACAAGAGTGTTTCATTATAGCAAACAGGTTAGATCCCTAATCTGCAGTTAGTAACATGCAACATCCTATCACCGACAGTGTGTCTGGGCATTCTCACTCACATGCACAAACACAACATTAGGAAAATCTCTTCCTTGAATAATAAGATAGGGATCCGCCACTGGAATTTTCCCAGAGGAGTTTTATTACTTGCAAGGGATTAACACACAATCACTCATGTGCTGGCTGCATATGACAGAGAGGCAATCTCTTTGAGTTGCTTTTATACACAGAAATAAAAAAGGGTGTTGTACCATATATGTGCAAATTGTGCATAGCAAATATCACGAAATGAAATTAGAGATATTAAAACATGGTTATACTGGGAACTGTTCCATGCGATATCTGGATCATAACTAAAACAAAGTGGTGATGTGGTTAAGCCCATGTGACAGCTTTCAAGCACACATAAAGGTCAGAACATATATGTAATTTCAAATATTCACTCACAGAACGATTTGATCCTTAGAAAGAATAAGTGCCTTTTTAAACCCACAGTCACATATAACAGGACTAACACCCAATAATGTGTGTCATCCCTTCAAATAAGACAAATGCATCCAGAGAGAGAAGAAGCTATGCATTTTTCAGGCTGAGAAAATCTTTAGCAGTTTATAACTCATGTGGAGGATGCCGTGACAAGTTTAATTCAGGCTGAGAGAAAGTGTTCATGAAAGTGTGTGTGCTCTTAATTCAAATAAAACTAATAGCATGCTGTTTTCTAAAACTAAATGTAAGCCCTTCCTTATATGACCACTCAAGATGGAACAGTTATGGAAGTAGTTAACAGTTTTAAATATTGATTCTCTTCAGTTCCAGCCCCTTAAGGGGCCATCCCCGCCCTCGGACTTGGGCCCACCCTGGGATTTTGAGATGCTTATAGACTCATCGGAGCTGCCTTAACACCTGAGACATGGCTGAGATGCGTATGAAACATATCCCAGCTGCTAAAGGCGAAGACGGGGTACACCCTGGACAGTTGCTATCACGTCGCTGGGCCTCCGGAACTCCCAGAGGAAACCCCCGCGGTCACAGGGAGAACATGCAAACTCCACAGAGAGAGACCCTGCGCCGGACCTGGGACTCGAACCCAGGACCTTCTTGCTGTGAGGCAACAGCGCTAATCCCTGCGCTAACCCCTGGAAAATGGCATTCCAGCATAGTGATCCTAGGGACATTAAAACATACATATCTTGTTTATTGGGATCAGTAGGTTGAAGGAGCACACTAAATTGCCCATAGGTGTGACTGTGTGTGAGAATGTGTGTGAGTGTATGCCCGTAGTAGCTGGGATAGGCTCCAGCTCCCCCGACCCGAGTGCATGATATAGGGGTAGAAAATGGATGAGTGGATGGAGTTCAAATATATTCTTAAGGACATGGAGATGAAGTTGCTAAACTCTAATTGATTTAAATTATTATTATCAACTTTATTCTGTTTATTTAGTTGCTTTGTAGGCTTCTAGATGCAAGTCTTTTTCTTTTTGGGTTGATACATTGCAGCAGAATAAACACTCCTCAAAAAAGCATAGAATACAATTTAAAGAACATATATTATTCAAAACTTTTTGTAATTTTAAAAATTACAGTAGTTTTCAAGCAATTTTAAAGACGTGTAAATTTGTCATAGATTTGGGGCATTTCCGTATGGCTGAAGTTTTGGTTGGCACCTCGTAACGTGGATCGTGAATCTTGGATAAATGAACAGGCTCTGAAAGCTCTGAAAGGTGTTTTTGTTGTGTCTTGTTTCTGTGCTTGATTGATTTCAGTGAGACACTACACTGGGCTGGTCTGACTGTTTAACTCCAGCATACAGCGTGATGTGTAGTTTCATGTATTTGCCTGTGGGGGCAGTAATGAATACCTCTAGAGTGTTTGCAAGGCTGCCATCTTGATTTGTAGTTCTAGACGGAAAGCATTATAGTTCTATACTGAAAAAAGTTTTTTTATTTGTTAAAACTTACACCGAGCACCAGGCTGACATGGGGATTTGCTCCATGTCACTAACGTCGGATAAAACGCCGGATTCAGACCCTTTTATCCAGAAGAGAATTTAGATTAGGAAGGACCTTATCCACCCCCAGTGTTTAGCTCCATGTCTTCAAACAAAACAAGTGCAGCTTGATAACATAATTGCGCGCTATCACTGTATAGTCACAATCTCCACCGTTGGCCAAATTCATACTTTTATACCGCACACCATTTATACTCTTTTACCCAGTCTCTGCTAGATCCTTACTAGATCCACATACATAATTACCTCTATTATATGCCTATTTAATAAAGTAAGACAATATGTTGTCACAAATAAAATTTCAATACAATATAATACAGTCTAGAAAGCATAAATATGAAAGTCCTCAGATAACTTTTGGTTATACATAGTTAAACACATAGTAACCCCCTTTAACATAGCTTTGTTAAAAATTTACATGATTCAAATTTAAGGAAAAAGTAAGAAACATAATCTTGGAATAGAAACAGTCAAAGAATCTTTGCCCCTTTACCCCTCTCACTGTCTGTCTACCAAAAAAAATGGCATCACAACAAACAACTAGGGATAGGACAATAAATCATTATGGGTATTTGCAGGCATTTACAGTTGCAAAGTGTTCAGTGTTTGAGCCCTAAATCAAACCACATCACCTTTAGGACCCCTTCGCCCCCAAAACAATAATGTCCATTAGATCTCAACAGTGAAAAACACAGCTTAAGTTAAGAAGTAATGCAGAAACAGGCTGTTGTCATGTACAGTGAGAAAGGAAGTGCCATCAACAATGAGCCAAAATGCCAGATTCCATCTGTAACATGGACACACATTTTAGCAGACCTGCCTGCGCATGATCAGCCAAACCATCAGCAAGGGAAATAGGATCCCTCTCCAGGCATCACAACTAAAGTTCAAACAAACAGACATCTTTGAAGATAACTTTTATAAATGAGGCTCTAGATCTACGTCCACATCCTCCAGAGTGTGTATCTGCAGGGCTTCCACTGTGTAATGCGGCCTCACATGACTTTCACAGAAATACTCAGAGCAGTTCACACACAGTTTCACTGCTTTCTGCTTTCTCCCAGTGCAGATATCACAGGCTCTGTCTCCAGGTCCAGCATAGCTTGGTGAAACAGTAGCAGGGCTGATAGCTGTCTTCTCCAATTTCTGGACCATCCTTCCAAATGCTGCAGGTTCATTTCTCAGTCTGAAGGTCAAACATATTTTATACTGTTTGTCACCCTTTAAAATGCACTTTAATATTAAATGGTTCCTATGTGTTTTATAAAGCACAAATGCTTCAATAATATAGAATATGAGCCCTAAAAACTCTTAGGATGTTAATTATACTGTATGATACCAACTATCAACTAAGTGAATAAAATAGCATACATTTTACTGTTTATTCCATTTTTACATTTTTTTAAACAGCGATTTCCCAGTACTTTGATAAATTTGATATAATTGTTTGTAAACTGTAGGTACCTCAGTAGGTACCTCTGATATTGAAGTGACCCCATGAAGGTCACCCATTAAACAACTGACTGGTCAGATTTCAGGGACAGTTCACTGGGAACGGGTAATGACCCTCTTAACTGTCCAAACCTGATATGTAACCTTTTTTTCCA